>VZQC01014627.1:1706467-1770437 GCA_009823505.1 Rhizomys pruinosus | reverse complement strand
TCTCTCTCTCTCTCTCTCTCTCTCTCTCACACACACACACACACACACACACACACACGCGCGCACGCACACATACACGCACGCACACACACATACATAAATAAAGAAAATAGTTTTTAGAAAATATTTGTAATTTTTTTCTGACATGTTTTTTTCTGTATAAACTTTTTTTTTTTAAATTGTATGTTGGATCTATTTTGATTTTTTTTTGGTCTTTTTGAGACAGGGTCTCCCTGTAGCTCTGGCTGCCCTGGAACTCACTCTGTAGACCAGGCTGGCCTCAAACTCACAGATATCTGCGTGCCTCTGCCTCCCAAGCGCTAGGATTAAAGGCAATTTATTTATTTCTGTATGTGTATCAATGTACTGTCTGCATGCAAGTTTGTGCACCCGTGTCGTGCAATGCCGCAGAGGTCAGAAGAGGGTGTCGGATTCCCCTGGAACTGGAGTTCTCCGGGAATTGGAGTTTCAGACGGTTCTCAGCTGCCATGTGGGTGCTGGGGATTGAACCCGAGTCCTCTGCAAGAGCGGTCGGCGCTCTTAACCGCTAGGCCATCTCTCCAGCCCTTATATTTATTTTTTATGTGTATGAGTGTACTGTCTGCATGTAGGTTTGTGTACCCATGTCGTGCAATGCCTCAGAGGTCAGAAGAGGGCATCGGAGTCCCCTGGAACTGGAGTTAAAGATGGTTCTCAGCCGCCATGTGGGTGCTGGGGATCGAACCCGGATCCTCTGCAAGAGCAGTCGGTGCCCTTAACTGCTAAGCCATCTCTCCAGCCCCTCAATATTAGTTTAAAAATAACCACGGAGACAAATGTGTCTAGAAATGGCCAGGTATAGTGAGGTATGTTTCAGCTCAACCAGTTGGTATTTTCTACTTGCTCCATGATTAGTAGACTAGGTGGTTGGGCTTGTCTGAGAAGGCATGTTTTTTTTATCCATGCCTGGTCCAGATAGGTGCCGTCTACCTACCAGATGGTTGGCTGAACCATGTCCCTGGGATCACCTGGTTCTAAGCCCATGGGCCAGCCAGTCCTTGGACATAAGAGCCACTGTTTTGCTTCTCAGTAGAGCTTAGGTTTGTGGGTTCCAGTCTTCAGACTGAAATCATGATGGACTCAGGAGCCTCAGGCAGCTTTCTCTGGTCTAACTCGTCTCTCACCTGATACCAGACAACTGCAGCATGAATAGAAACTAGAGGCATTCCACATGAATGTTTTCCCTAGATTTCTGGTTCACACTGGAGGCTGGTGACTATGTCCTGGAAAATGTACTCCCTCTCTCTGTTACCATAATTCTTCCATTGTTATAACCTGTGCCTCTCACCCCTACTCTCAACCAAATCCTATCTCACCTATGATCTTTTTCCTAAGAGTTCTAGCTGAGTACAAGGCTTATATTAGTGGAAAGGACTTTTTTTTTTTTAACATTTTTTTTTAATTTTTTTTATTATTATTATTTATCTTTGTATGTGTATGAATGTACTGTCTGCATGCAGGTCTGTGCACCCATGTCGTGCAATGCCACGGAGGTCAGAAGAGGGTCTCGGATTCCCCTGGAACTGGAGTTCTCCTGGAATTGGAGTTACAGACGGTTCTTAGCCACCATGTGGGTGCTGGGGATCGAATCCGGGTCCTCTGCAAGAGCGTCGGTGCTCTTAACCACTAGGCCATCTCTCCAGTCCCCTGGAAAGGACTTTTGAATACAGAAGACAGGTATTTCCCTGTTCCCCAGGTGAGCATACAATAGGTCTGATGCACTGTCTTCATCCTTCCTGTATATTGCCCCAGAGTCAAGGTCAGAGACCTTCTTTAAAAATGTTTTTTGTAAGGAGCCACAGGCTTTAGCTTGCTTACGCTGAGCTTGCTTACAAGGAAGTTGACTCTGTGAATTGTCACCTCCAGCCTTTTTCCAAGAGCTGGGTGCGGACGTACAGTAAAAGCCACCAGCCTTTCTCAAGAGCTGGGTGCGAACATGCAGTAAAAGTCACCAGATACTCCAGCCCGATGTCTCAACTCAGTGATCTTGCAAAAACAGACCCTCCTCTGATGCCAGATAGCCCGACCAACTGATTACCCTGCTTTACACTCCCCCTATATGCTTCCCGCCTTTTGCTAAATATATGCTGCTGTCTTTGCTCAATAAAGTAGACTTTGACAACCTTCGCAAAGTCTCGCTCTTCTCTCTCGCCCATTATATTTCAGGTTTTGGGGTCTCCCTCGGGTACCTATCGTTACATGACCTGAAGGCAGGGTCAGTTTTTTGCACACCTGCATGCAGACAGTACATTCATACATATACCGAAATAAATAAAAAATAAATAAATAAAAATAAAAATGGTGGGTTTTTTTGGCCGGGCGTGGTAGCGCACGCCTTTTAATCCTAGCACTCGAGGCAGAGACAGGCGGAACTTTGTGAGTTCAAGGCAAGCCTGGTCTACAGAGTGAGTTCCAGGACAGCTGGGGCTACAGGGAGACCCTGTTTCAAAAAGACAAGGTGGCGCACACCTTTAATCCTAGCACTTGGGAGGCAGAGGCAGGAGGATCTTTGCGAGTTCAAGGCCAGCCTGGTCTACAGAGTGAGTTCTAGGACAGCTGGGGCTACAGGAGACCCTGTCTCGAAAACACCAAAAAAAGACAAAAAAGTTTTTTTGTTAGCACATATTATATGTATTTTGATCATATTCATGTGCCTCCTCCCCCATTTGTTGTCACCCCCCCACCCCGTTCCTCTGTCCTCTCAGCTAGTCCCTTTTCTACTTTCAGCTCTTCCTGTGTGACCCATGGGATTCATTAAGGCTGCATGTGTGAACATGGGGTTATTTATAGGAGCATCAGCACCTTACCAGTGCTGGGCTAAGCCACTGAAGAAAATGTCTCTTGCACTGGGGTACATGCCTTTAATCCTAGCACTCAGGAGGCAGAAGCAGGTGTATCTCTGTGAGAGATCAAGGCCAGCCTGGTCTACAGGCCAGCTGAGACTTAAAGGAAGACCCTGTCCCAAAAATACCAAAAAAAAAAAAAAAGAAAATGTCTCTTGCTTCCCCATTGCCTGTCAGGGAGCCGAGGTAGGCAGATCTGCAGTTTCAGCCTCTCTGTTTCTTCATCCCACTCTCCTTACCAATTGTAATGAAAACTATGGAACTCCACCTCAGTAGGATGACTACTTCTATGAGTAGTCTCTCATCTATGGTCACTATTCGCTCCAATTGGTCTCTGATCTTTTGCAAAATAGAAACTTCAAGGAGCCTATCGCTTCACCGAGATCTGGAAGGAAAATGAAAGAAAGACTGTTTTAAACATTGCTAAGCTCAAGTCCCAATACTACCTTTTGCCCACGCAATTTCTCAGTCATTTAATGAATAGCATCCTGTGTGGCTTTGAGGAAGCTGGGCTCTGGCTGCATAGTCTCTGAAGATGTATCTCCAGTCTAACGTGAGCTCATGAACTAGGTTCTTTGGCTGCTAGCTGTAGCAGCACCTCAGGCCAAGTCCAAGAATTGTGTCAGAGATCCCCACTGTTATCTACAGGGTGCCCTTGCACTTTGTACTCAGCCAGGTTCACTGAAGGCACTGAGTTATTCCTGGGATTCCTGTAGCCTCTGCTTTCACTGGAACAAAATTAACCTTATCAAAAAGAGAGGGGGAAAAGAAAAGGTTTTCTTCAAATATAGAGTTGGATATAACACTCTGGAAATTGAAGACTTGCTTCTTTCTGAACTTTGCCTTACCTGGACAAAAACAGCCCTACATCATTCAAACCAATACCTTTAACAGCATGTTGTGACCATGTTGACCCAGGAGAAGAGTCATGACTCTGGCTATAGGCATTCCTTGGGGAGGAAGCTAGCCTGGTTGCTATCAACTACCTGGGAATAGGAGTCAGATACTCACACAAACCCTTTAGAGGCATGAAAGCAAAATCTTCTAGTGTCCAGCATTTTGTAGTAATGTACTGGACCACTAAAGACTAGAGCAACTGAGGTTGTGGCCTTTACCATCTCTCTTATAAGTTAGGCCATGAGGGCTGGAGAGATAGCCTAGCGGTTAAGAGCACCGACTGCTCTTGCAGAGGACCTGGGTTCGATCCCCAGCACCCACATGGCGGCTGAGAACCGTCCGTAACTCCAATTCCAGGAGAACTCCAGTTCCAGGGGAATCCAAGACCCTCTTCTGACCTCCGCGGCATTGCACGACACGGGTGCACAGACCTGCATGCAAACAGTACACTCATACACATACAAAAATAAATAAAATTAAAAAAAATAAATAAGTTAGGCCATGAAATGGTCAAGTGAATTCCCTGTTCAAAGTACCAGGGAATACAGGATATCTCTATTTGGGGCAATCCTTCTGTGGTCACATCTAATAAAAGCAATCCGATGTTTAGTGTTTACAGCACCTAGAAAAAGCTCCTAGCATGGATCCAAATTCACCAAGAGGAAGTCAAGGAGATCCCAGTTCCAGGAAAACCCCTTATGAACACTGGTAGCTGTAGTCTACCAGAAGGGAGCTTTGTCACAAGTACATTGTTTTTCTATAAGAGTACACTGATTGTCACCTCATATCACACAGACGAAGGAAACTTTGCTTAGTTAAAGCATTAAATATAAGAGGAGAAAATCTTGGGGCTGGAGAGATGGCTCAGTGGTTAAGAGTGCCCACTGCTCTTGCAGAGGACCCAGGTTTGATTCCCAGCACCCACATGGCGGCTAAGAACCGTCTTTAACTCCAGTTCTAGGGGAATTTGACATCCTCTTCTGACATCTACAGCATTGCACAACACGGGTGAACCAACCTACATGTAGACAATACATTCATACACATAAAAAATAAAAATAAAAAAGAAGAGAAAAATCTTACAACACTAGGGGTTGCAGGTGTAGCTCTGTTTTAGAGTTCTTGCCTAGTATGTACAAGGCCCTGGGTTGGATCCACAACATCAAATACAAGTGAGACATGGGGCACAGGTTGTAATTCTTGCATTGAAGAGGTGGAAGAGGGAGGATCAGAAGTTCAAGGTTCTCATTAGCTATACAGTTCCAGGTCAGCCTGGGATACATAAGACCCTGTCTCAAAAACAGATAAAGAAGCCAGGTGTGGTAGCTCACACCTTTAATCCCAGCACTTGGGAGGTAGAGGCAGGAGGATCTCTGTGAGTTCAAGGCTAGCCTGGTCTACAAAGTGAACTCCAGGCCAGCTGGGACTAAAGGGAGCCCCTGCCTCAAAAAGACAAAACAAAACCATATATATATATATATATATATATATATATATATATATGAAAGGATAATTCACAATAGCTGATATACAGATGGCTAGAATTACAGGAAAGTATAATTTTACTTGTTTTATTTCTAAAGGGGACTACCATTGATTTAAATAGACAATATCCAACACTGCTGAGAATATAGACAGGAGAGTGGATTTGAATTACATATAAAACTCTTTGACCTGTGTACTAAGAGCCATAAAGTGGGGCTGGAGAGATAGCTCTGTGGTTAAGAGCACTAGCGGTTCTGGCAGGGGACCTGAGTTTGGTTCCCAGCACCCGCATGGGGGTACTGGGTCCTCTGCAAGAGCAGTCAGTGCTTTTAACTGCTGAGCCATCTCTCCAGTCCAATAATTTCATTCTTTTTTTTAATTTTTATTTATTTATTTATGTGTATGAATGTACTGTCTGCATGTAGGTTTGTGCACCTGTGTCATGGAAAGCCGCGGAGATCAGAAGAGGGTGTCGGACTCCCCTGGAACTGGAGTTCTCCTGGAATTGGAGTTACAGACAGTTCTCAGCCACCATGTGGGTGCTGGGGATCAAACCCGGGTCTTCTGCAAGAGCAGTCCTTGCTGTCAACCCCTAGGCCATCTCTCCAGCCCCTCTTTTTTTTTTGGTCTTTTCAAGAGAGGGTCTCCCTATAGCCCCAGCTGTCCTGGAACTCACATTGTAGACCAGGCTGGCCTTGAACTCACAAAGATCCGCCTGTCTCTGCCTCCCAAGTGCTAGGATTAAAGGCTTGTGCCACCACGCCCGGCCAATAATTTAATTTTTTTTTTTAATTGATGCTTTGTGTATTTCATACATCATTTTCCAATTCAGTTCAGGCATATATCCCCTTCCCTTCCCCCCACCCCACCTCCACCCATCCCAGATCATGCATTCTGCTGTAACTTTTCTGCATCTTTCTGGGTTTTTTTGTTTTGTTTTGTTTTCATTTTTTTTTTAACACAATAATTTCATTCTTTTTTTTTTTTTTTTTTTTTTTTTTTTTTTTGTTAGCCACCATGTGGGTGCTGGGAACTGCACCTGATCCTTGTAAGAGGGCTCTACAAGACCAGTGCTCTTAACGGCGACCCCTCTCCAGCCCCCTAATATATATAAGTGTAATAGCTTCTAAGTATATAATCCAAAATGTGAATCTGATTTTAAGCATAAAAGCATTTACTTTACTGTAATTGTAACTGAAAACAAACTTAGTATTTAACAAAGGCAAAAGTGATTTGTGATATATCCACATAAAATTCATGGTTCCCATATGTAGTCATTAAAAATAATTTTATTAAATAGAGACAGCTTGAAGTGATAGTGGATGTAAAAGAAAAATCTACAACTGAAAACCTCATAAACTATGTTTTTATTTTTTTTATATTTTTATTTTTTTGTATTTTTTGTCTTTTCGAGACAGGTTCTCCCTGTAGCCCCAGCTGTCCTGGAACTCACATTGTAGACCAGGCTGGCCTTGAACTCACAAAGATCCGCCTGCCTCTGCCTCCTAAGTGCTAGGATTAAAGGCATGCCCCACCACGCCCAGCTAAACTATGTTTTTAAAACAAGATTCAAAGACTAATTAAGACTGATGGGAATATGAATACTGTTTTTGTTGGTTTTAACACTATTTTGTGTGTGGTGTGAGCATCACCAGGTCCAGCTGGTTTGGGGTTCTTTGAAAGAGGATCACAAAAAAAAAAAAAAAAAAAAAACAAGCGGGTGTGTGACGCACACCTTTAATCCTAGCACTTGGGAGGCGAGGCAGGCTGATCTTGTGAGTTAAGCCCAGCCTGGTCTACAGAGTGAGTCCTCTAAAACAAGCGTGGTGAGCTACGGGAGCCGCCTGTCTGTGAAGAAAGACNGGTCCGTTTTCGAGACAGGGTCTCCCTGTAGTCCCAGCTGTCCTGGAACTTACTCTGCAGACCAGGCTGGCCTTGAACTCACAAAGATCCACCTGCCTCTGCCTCCCAAATGCTAGGATTAAAGGCCTGCGCCACCACGCCTGGCTAATAATTTCATTCTTAGAATAGCTTTTTTTTAATTTTTATTTATTTCTGTATGTGTTGAATGTAACTGTCTGCATGCAGGTCTGTGCACCCTTGTCGTGCAATGCCGCGGAGGTCAGAAGAGAGGGTCCGGATTCCCTGAACTGAGTTCTCCTGGAACTGGAGTTTCAGACGGCTTCGGCCACCATGTGGGTGCTGGGGATCGAACCGGGTCCTTTGCAAGAGCGTCAGCGCTCTAACCCTAGGCCACTCTCCAGCCCGTAAATATAATTTTAAATTTTATTTATTTTTAAGTCTTTTATTAATTTATTTTCATTTTATGTGTATGAGTGTATTGCCTGCATGTATGTATGTGAGTGCACCCGTGTCATGCAATGCCTGTGGAGGTCAGAAGAAAGTGTTGGATGCCCTAGAACTAGAATTTCAGATGGTTGTTAGCCACCATGTGGGTGCTGGGAACTGCACCTGGATCCTTTGTAAGAGGCTCTACAAGAGCCAGTGCTCTTAACTGCTGAGCCCTCTCTCCAGCCCCCTAATATATATAAGTGTAATAGCTTCTAAGTATATAATCCAAAATGTGAATCTGATTTTAAGCATAAAAGCATTTACTTTACTGTAATTGTAACTGAAAACAAACTTAGTATTTAACAAAGGCAAAAGTGATTTGTGATATATCCACATAAAATTCATGGTTCCCATATGTAGTCATTAAAAATAATTTTATTATAGAGACACGTGAGATGATAGTGGATGTAAAAGATAAAATCTCAAACTGAAAACGCTCATAAACTATGTTTTTATTGTTTTTATTTTTATTTTTATTATTTTTTGTCTTTTTGTTTTTTTTGTGAGAGCACAGCTGTTTGGAACTCACATTGTAGACCAGGCGGGCCTTGACTCACAAAGACCCCTGCTCTCGCCTCCTAAGTGCTAGGATTAAAGGCAGGCCCCACCACGCCCAGCTGAAACTATGTTTTTAAAACAAGATTCAAAGACTAATTAAGACTGATGGGAATATGAATACTGTTTTTGTTGGTTTTAACACTATTTTGTGTGTGGTGTGAGCATCACCAGGTCCAGCTGGTTTGGGGTTCTTTGAAAGAGAGATCACAAAAAAAAAAAAAAAAAAAAAAAAAAAAAACAAGCTGGGTGTGGTGACGCACACCTTAACTAGCCTTGGGAGCCAGAGGCAGCTGATCTTTGTGAGTTTTCAAGCCCAGCCTGGTCTACAGAGTGAGTTCCAGGACAGCTGGGGCTACAGGGAGACCTGTCTTGAAAAGCAAAAAAAAAAAAAAAAAAAAGAAAGAGGATCAGGCTATGTAGTCCAAGGCCTTGAACATACAATCAATTCTTTTGCCCATCCTCCCAACTACTGGGATTGAGTTGTCAGGGTGTGACCTCCAGAAGCCCATTGGAATGCAGAGACACCTAAGGTCCATGTTGCCCAAGGACCTGCTCTCCAGGCTAGCCTTTGGCTATGCTAAAGCAGGCCACCACCAGATTACTCAGGAATCTTCGCCTCGCCTTTGAAAGCCAGATTCCTGAGTGTCTACCCACCCACTCTACTGAATCCCACTCCCACTTATCCTTAAATTCCCAAGCCACATGCCATTCTGGGCTTGGTTTCTCTTTCCCCTGAGCCCAGCCCCGGTTACCCTGAATTAAACTTTGCTCCGAAGACTTAGCCTCGTGGCTTTTCATTCCGGGGGGAGCGCGCCATAACTTACACATAGGATGTGCTACCATGAAATATACTTTATCTTTTTTTGGTCTTTTTGAGACAGTGTCTCCCTGTAGCCCCACCTGTCCTGTAACTCACTGTGTAACTAGGCTGCCTCGTCCCCCGAGGGCTGGGATTTAAAGACGGGGTGCCACCATGCTCAGCTTCTTTTCTAAATTTTTTTTTCTGTTTCCAAAGCTCAAAATGTTTCTGAACTAGTTTCTGGACTTCTGACTACTAGTTCTTTCTGTTTTTCTACAACTTCAGACCACCACAAAGAAGTATAGTTTAGCTAATGACTGGCAAATACTTTGTATACATCAGGTAATGACACCTTGAATTTTTTATTTTTATTTTTTAATATTTATTTATTTATTTATTTATTTGGTCTTTTCGAGACAGGGTCTCCCTGTAGTCCCAGCTGTCCTGGAACTCACCTTGTAGACCAGGATGGCCTGAACTCACAAAGATCCGCCTGTCCTCTGCCTCCCAAGTGCAGGATTAAAGCGTGCGCCACCACGCCCAGCTATTTATTATTTTTTGTGTATGAGTGTACTGTCTGCATTAGGTTGGTGCACCCATGTCGGTGCAATGCTGCGGAGGTCAGAAGAGGGCGTCGGATTCCCCAGAACTGGAGTTAAAGATGGTGTTAGCCACCATGTGGGTGCTGGGAATTGAACCCAGGTCCTCTGCAACAGCAGTCGGTGTAACCATCTATCTCTCTCCCCAGATTTTTTTTTTTTAATATAGATGTTGTATAACTCGGTGCTTTAATTTTATCATCTTGGTGCAATAGTTGAATTAATCAATAAAATTTCTTTAAGATTAAAATAATTTTACAGTTTAATCTAAGTTTTGCAGGGCGCTCCTGGAGGGCAGCCTCCTCCCGGCAGCAGCCCGCAGGACAGATGCTCTGACAAAGCGCCCTCTCCGGCTCCGTTTGTCACGGGTCAGGTCTTTTCTCTTGCTCTCTTGGCTTTATCTGACTTCCGGATGGTCCTGCAGCTCCAATCTGTTTCTTAATCTCCCTTAATTCTCTTGTCCTGACTTCTTAATGGGTTATTCTCCTTGAGACATGGTAATTTGAAACCTTAGCTCAGACAGAGCCCAGGAAGGGATTTCAAGGGCCTCTGTTTGCTTGAGGTCTTGTCCCAGCTCTCCAGGCTTGTCACAGGGCCTGACCCAGGTCCCTGGAGCCTCCACCTGACACAGCGTCGCCAGTAAGCAAGCAAAGCACACATTCTTTGATCTGCTTTCTTTCCCTCTCAGTTCAAGCACACTCTCCTAGACCAGTTGAGAAGGCTTCTGGACCAGGTCCCCAGCCCAATGATCTGGCACCCTCCGGTGGCGGTGGGTGGGTGTGCCCTGGCTAGAGGTGAGTTTCAGCACCAGATCCTGTTGCAGTGTTCTTGAGCCTATGAGCACCTGTCTATGACGTGTAAAGGGACCTGCTATCAGGTCTGGGCAAGCCCTACTTCTGCCGGGTCCCTAACCATTCACCACCTGCCATTTGTTGATGGGGAAATTTACAGAAGACCCTGGCTTTTCTCACAAATATATTTTGTATCGAGAGTTTTCTTTTCTTTCTTTTTCTTTTTCTTTCTTTCTTTCTTTTTCCCCTCCCCCTCCCTCCCTCCCTCCCTCCCTCCCTCCCTCCCTCCCTCCCTCCCTTCCCTCCCTCCCTCCCTTCCTTCTTCCTTCCTGGGCTTGGTGGCAGACACCTGTAATCTCTGCACTTGGGAGGCAGAAACAGGAAGATTGTAGTTTGAGGCTGGCCTGAGCTTTAGAGTAAGTTTGAGGTCAGCCTGAATGACACTGGGAAACCGTTACTCAATAACAGAAGAGGAGGAAGAAGAGAATAGGAAGGAGAAGGAGGAGGAAGGGAAGGGGAAAGGAAAAGGAGGAGGGAGAGGAGGGAGAGGAGGGAGGGAGAGAAGGAACAGGAAAAGGAGAAGAAGGAAGAGGAAGGAGGAGGAAAGAGGGGGAAGCGCGAAGCAAAAGTCCTAAGAGTCCCCGGTTCCAGTTGTTCATAAGTCCCAGGAGCCAAGTCTCCTCCAGACTTGATTTTGACATCAGACACTGATCTTTGCTATACTTTCCTCCTTTAAGTCCATTTGATGTTGTTTTCTCTGCAGTGCAGAGGCCCTACTGAAACAGCAAGCAAACAGGGTGCTTTTGAGAGAGTCTAGATATTAATGCCCAGAGCAGCATAGCCGAATGTTGATGTGCTATCTGATTCAAACTTGCTGCGTTGGTTAGCAAGAATAGGAAGTTGCATATTACGTATACATAAGTCAAAAGATAGGTTGATGCCAGGTGAGTGTGCATGCCTTTAATCCCAGCATTTGGAGGCAGAAGGCAGGTGGAATCTCTGTGAGTTCAAGGCCAGCCTGGTCTACAGAGTGAGCTCCAGGCCAGCTAGGACTAAAGGGAGACCACTGTATCAAAAGACAAAAAAAAAAAAAAAAAGTTGATTAAAAAAAAAACGAAAATGGCCAAACTCTAGCACTCAGATGGAGCTTTGTGAGTTTGAGACCAACTTGATCTACACAAAAGTTCTAGGCCAGTCAGGACTACATAGTGAGACCCTGTCTCAAAAAGAAAAAAAAAAGTATGTGAAAACTGAAATAAAGGATTATAAAGACTCAGGGCTAGTGCTCTCAGTTGGCCCTAAGTTCCATTTCCCCTGAGTCATTCTAGGAATGATTGTGCTTGCTTTAGTCTTCCCCTTATTGGTATTTTAATCTGTGATAACTCTGATTGGCTGTTGTATTTATAAAAAGCTGTATAATCCTCGTTAGTATAGTGGTGAAAAAAAAAAAAAAAAAAAAGCTGTATAACCCCTCCTCAGGGGCCCCCACTTCTCCTCCAACGCTGAGTGTTGACTGTGCAGTAATAACCCTACTTCAAACTGCACATGGTCTAATGAGTGGTCTCACCATTGTGACATTACAACAAACAAACAGAAAGACTCGGAAATCTGAGAACTCATCAGTGGACCAGGGAGCAGCCACTACCCTTGGGGCCTTCAGACCCCCAGTGAGTCAGCCCTGCCTTCCTCTATACAGGCCAGCTCAACCTGGTCTTGTACCTGACTGGAAAAAATGGCTACTCAGAACCTCTACATCTTCTGGTTCCAGCACATAACCAAACTGAAGCTTTCTCTCTCTCTCTCTCCTCTCTCTCTCTCCCCTCTCACCTCGTCTCCTCCTCTTCTCTCTCTCCTCTCTTTTGCTCTATTTGACAAGGTCTCCTTATAGCCCCAACTATCCTGGAACTTGCTATGTAGACAGGCTGGCCTTGAACTCACAGAGATCTGCCTGCCCTCGCCTCCCAGTGCTGGGATTAAAGGTGTGCACCATCATGCCCACTCCATTGTGTCTTTTATTGAAGGTTCCCAAGAGAGACTTTGACTTCTGCTCCTCTCTTAAAACCAAAGCTCATGGAGGCTGGGCATGGTGACTCTTGCCTTTAATCCCATCACTTGAGGCAGAGGCAGGCAGATCTCATGAATTCAAGGCCAGCCTGGTCTACATAGCAAGTTCCAGGAAAGCTGAGCTACAAGGGAGTACTTATCCTCAAAAAGACCAGGGGGCAGGGGAGGGGGGGTAAAAGAGCCAAAGTACAAAGGACAAAGGTTGAGGAGATGCTTTATACCCACACATTGGGCCAAGTGTCTAGTTAGCTATGGTCATGGTCCTGGGACTCAGTGCCTACTTGGTAAGGTGAATAGGTAGAAATTTTACTAGAAAGGACATGACCAATCATAACTGCCATCTCTTTTCAAGCCCAGTTAAATGTAATCTGAACTCTTGCCATAAGAAAAATTAAGCATGTTGTAAACATGGGCAACCCACTCCCCAAAGGCCCTCTCTAATCATCTCAGGTTGGCAAGAGAGTTCACCTTCTGGTACTTAGAGGCATGTGTGTCATCCTGTCCCTTGAAGTGTGCTTTCTTCAAGTCCTCAGTCCCACCTGCACCTGCCTTAAACACTCTGCAGTGAGCTAGACGTCTCCACTCACTTGGGGGTATATTAATTTTTTCTTCCTTAACCACACTAAAGACTTTGCTTAGTAAAGCATTTTGAAGATTTAGAAAGTGACTGCTCAGTCTGCTTAGGATTTATATCCCAAACAGATGTGCCAAGAAGTCATAGAAATCAAACTGCTGCTCTGTGAGTGGAATAATAGATTAACTTGCTTTTTTAGTGGTTTCGATTACACAGCTGTACAAATTGCAGTGCAGTCTTCATCGCTAAAGATGCTTTTATCTAAAACATCACTCCAGGGTGGAGGTTTCAGCATGGCAGATACCTTGGGGGACATTCATACGTCCTTTACCAGAGAGAAAATCAGCCAGGTAGGCAAGAGGTGGTTACACTTAGCTTTCCATAAGGAACTTTCTGCCCTTCCTTATAACAACCAAACTGAATATTATTCCATAATGAAAACCAGAAGCTGTCAAATACTAGTACCTTCGCCTCACCCTTTCACTCTCTCAGAGCCTCCATCTCCTCATCTGTTAAATCAGAAGGTCAGCACGTGCTATAGTTTGAGTGTGAAGTGTCCCCAGGCTCAGGTGTTTGAAACTTGTAGTCCCCAGATAGTGGTGCTATTTGGGAGGTCTGTGGGACCTTTCAGAAATGGGACCTAAAACACAAGTGCAGGGCTTTAGGAATGGGGCTCAGGGCTATAGGCCTACATGGCTTCCGGTGGGAGCTTACACTTTGCTGATCCTCTGAGATGTGAACAAGCAGCCTTCACAGTCCCAAGACCACAGACAGAAGCTGGTACTGTTGCCTCACTTCTCCTCTGTGATAGCCTGCTACTTAATTATGACCCAGAAGAAACCCCTTTTCCCTTAACTATCTTCTGTCATATTCTATCACAGTAAGAACAAAAGTAACTAATACGGGGCTGGAAAGAGGGCTCAGCTGTTAAGAGCACTGGCTGCTCTTCCGAGGACCTGGGTTTGATTGGTTCTCTGCACCCACAGTGGAGCTAACACCCATCTTAACTCCAGTTCCCAGGGGATCTGACACCCTCTTCTGACACCTCAGGCATTGCATGACATGAGTGCACTTAACACAAATGTAGCAATACACTCATATACATGATTGAAAATAATAATAAAATATTTTTTTTTCTTTTCTAATATAAATTATATATATATATATATAATATAATATATTCATTTTTTTGAGACAGGGTCTCCCTGTAGCCCACCTGGCCTGGAAACTCACTCTGTAGACCAGGCTGGCCTTGAACTCACAAAGATCTGCCTGCCTCCGCCTCCCTAAGTGCTAGGATTAAGGTGGTGCCACCACGTCCGCCTAAAAAAATATTTTATTTTATTTATTATTTATTTATTTATTTATTATTATTTTATTTATTAATTTTATGTGTATGAGCTTTAGCAAACTACCAAAGCTAATCTCTTCTCCTCTCTCTCTTTCCTTCTCTCTCTCTCTCCTCTCTCAGATGAATGGTTCTCTAGAGGAACAGATCTGGTAGAATAAATGCACATCACAAAGGAGACTTAATAAACTGGCTTATACAATATAGGCTGGGTAGTCCAACACTGGCGTGTCTTCACATGATAAAGCTGAGAACCTTAGGGGTGCTCTATCCATGAAGCAAGGTGCCTCAGCACTTACAATCTGGCACTGAAGGACTGAGGATACCCAGAGAGTCACTGGTCTTTGGCCCATGTTTGAAGGCTGAAGAAACTGGGTCTGATGTCAGTGAAGGATGTCAGCAGCAGTGGCAGAAATAGGGTAGATGCACTCCTCATCAAGGTGTGAAGGTGGGCAGGCAAAACCAGCACTGCTTTCCTCTCAGGCCTCTTTATATTTAGTCTCTGCTGGGAGAGGGCCTTTTCCCTTCAGTTAATCCTTCCAGGAAGTGCATCACAGACCTACCAGAGGCTTGTCTCACATCCAATCAAGGTGAAAAACAAAGATTAAGCATCACGATGGGACCTCACTATGTGGCTTGCAGGCTGGACTCAGTCTCATAATCTTCCTTCGGCCTCCACATAGCTGGTCTGCAGGTGTGTGCGTGCTGCACCTGGCAGTAAATTTCATTTCTCACTTTACTTTTTCAAGATGTGCTCTTTTGCAGCATAGTTCCTCTTTTTAGCCTGAAAACAATGTGTGGGTGCATGGTCATAATTATATCCCCATTTTGTAGCAAAACAAATAGTAAAGAGATTTTCATTTGCCAGGTGTGATTTCTCCAAGTCAACAGTGGACATCACTGACTTCTGGTTGACTTAGTTTGTGACATGAACTTCAGGGAAAGGAAAGCTTAATATTGTACTAAGGAATCTTCCACAATGGTTACTAAGAGAAATACCATGTGGACATATATTTTTGGCAGCCTGGAAAGCAAGACGAAGGGACCATTAGATACAGTACAATTAAATCTTGATTTCAATTACAGCTTATAAGGTTCTCTGGAATCTTGTGAAAAATGGTTATAAAAAATAAACAAGTGGGCACAAGGAGAGGGAGTAATAAATAAACATAAAACCTAGGGCCATGGGGCTGGAGAGATGGCTTAGTGGTAAGAGCACTGGCTGCTCTTGTAGAAAACCAGGGTTTGATTCCCAGCACCTAGATGGTGACAATATCATAACTCCAGTTCCAGGGGATCTGATGCCTTCTTCTTGTCCTCCTCAGGCATTGCAGATGGGCGCACTTACAATACATGCAGGCAAGACACCATACACATAAAATAAAAATAGTAGTTTTTTGGTTGTGTTTGAGACAGGGTCTCCCTATAGCCCAGCTGGCCTGGAACTCACCCTGTAACCAAGCTGGCGCTTGAACTCACAGAGAGCTGCCTGCCTTTGCCCCAAGTGTCTAGGATTAAAGGCATGTGCCGCATGCCTGGCTTAAGAGAAGTTCTAGCTGTCATGTGGGTGTTGGGAATCAAACCTGGGTCCCTGCAAGAGCAGTTTGCCGCCCTTAATTGCTTAATTATCTCCAGCCCCGATAATTTCTTTTTTTTTTTTTTTTTTTTTTTTTACACCTGTGGCTACAGAGAGACCTTGTCTCCCAAGGGGGAAAAAAAAATCCAGGCCTGTGATGGGGAAAATGGCAGGACGTGTCCTGGAACAAGGATACCCAGTATGGAGGTTTGCTATGAAGTGTGGAGTGATGGAGAGTATCACAGAGCCTGGCTCTGCAAGAACTTCAGCCACTCCATCCCAAAGCTCCACAGAGTCAGATGCAAGTACTTTAGAGGAAAGCAAGTCTCAGTGCAGGTACATTTTCACAAAGTGAATTCAAAAAAATATAAGATCATGTGCACGTGCATACAGAGATCATTACCACGTAAACTATTATGAGTTAGAATCCATGGAAATGAGAAATAATAAATTCACGCTGCTCTGACAGAGGACTGGTTTGTTTCAGCACCACATGGTGTCTACAACCACTTATGACTCCAGTCTAGGGGATCCATCCCCTCTTTCTGTGCATTGCATGCACATGGCATCCTCATACATACAGGAAAAACATTCACTATATGAAATAAAATAATAAATAAAATAGGCGGAGTGTGGTGGTGCGTACTTTGATCCCAGCACGTGGGAGAAAGAGGCAGGAAAGGTCCTGTGAGATCGAGGCCACCGCCAGAGTGGGCTCCAGGCCAGCTGGGGCTACAGGACACCTGTTTCAAAAGCCTTAAAAAAAAAAAAGGATGGTAGATAGCTCAGTGGATAAAGGTACTTGACACAAGCCTGACAACCTGACAACCCCAGAACCATATGGTGGAAGGAGAGACCTGATTCCAACAAGCTATCCTCTGACGTCCACAAGAAGGTCAGTGCCCTCAAGCGCCCACCTCCTTACCTCCCACCCACCCACACAAACACAAATGTCATAATTTTTTTTCAATAAAATATGGGAAAAAATGAAAATCAAATCAATATATAATAAATTAGTAGGAGAAAAGACTATCAGAGTGACCAAATGATTAAGTGACTATAACATTTAGCCCCAACAGGTATAGATACAGTTACAAATGTAGATGCTATAAAATTAATAACTGTTAAAAATGAATAAAGCCGGGTGTGGTGTGCACGCCTTTAATCCAGCACTTGGGAGGCAGAGCAGGTGGATCTTGTGAGTTCAAGGCCAGCCTGGTTCTACAGAGTGAGTTCCAGGACAGCTGGGCACAGGGAGACCCTGTCTCAAAAAGACCAAAAAAAAAAAAAACAATGAAAATAGGTGAATCCAGCCCCACATGGCAGCTAGCAACCATCTGTAACTCTTCAGTCCAGGGGAATCAACACCCTTTCTGACTTCTGCGGGCATTGCACAACATGGGTGCACTTACATACATGCAGGTAATACACTACATATACATAAATAAAATAATAAAATAGTTTTAAAAATGAAAGTTTTTTTTTTTTTTTTTTTTTTTTTTTTGAGACAGAGCTTTTTAGTCCCCATCTGGCCTGGAGCGCTCTGTGAGACCAGGCGGCCAACCTTGAACTCACAGGCTGCCTGCCGCTGCCTCCCAAGTCCTAGATGAAAAGCAGAGACAGGATGTTCTTTAGGGAAGTGAAACATTTCACATTCTTCTGGGAAGTTCCTCAAGTTTAGGAAGTAAACAACAAAAGCTTTCAGGAAACCCTGAAACCAACAGATTCACTAGGCCCCTCCCTTCCCAAGTATTAAGCCCTGTGTCCTGCTGAGAGACATTCTTCTCTACCTAAGTGACCTGAAAGAGGCAGATCAGCAAAGCTTCCTGGAATGAGCTGCTGGGAAGATACTCTAACTGTAGATCTATCTGCAGGTTGTACAATGCACTCCAGGTTTCCAGCTTTTGACAACTAGGTGGGGTGGGCTTTTGGTGGTAACAGCCCTTTGATTCTTTTCTTTTTTTTTTTTTTTTTTTTTTTTTGTGTGTGTCTTTTCAAGACAGGGTCCCCGTGTAGCCCCAGCTGGTCTTGGACTACCACTCGGTAGACCAGACTGGCCTGAACTCACAAAGATCCGCCTGCCTCTGCCTCTGCCTATGCCCTCCTGAGTGCTGGGATTAAAGGCAGTCCACACACCCAGTTGTGATAGGCTCTTTTAATTTACTCTTTTTTTTTTTTTTTTTTTTTTGTTTTCGTTCAAGGACAGGTATCCCTGTAGCCCCAGCTGGTGCCTGGGAACTCCACTCGTGCTGAAGCCAGGCTGCTGGGGCCCTTGATGAACTCACAAAAGATCCGCTGCTCTGCAGCTCCCAAGTGCTAAGGTTAAAGGCATGGCGCCACCACGCCCGCTTATTTAAAAAAAAAAAAAAAAAAAAAAAAAAAAAAAGAAAGAGGATCAGGCTATGTAGTCCAAGGCCTTGAACATACAATCAATTCTTTTGCCCCATCCTCCCAACTACTGGGATTATAGGTGTCAGGGTGTGAGCTCCAGAAGCCCATTGGAATGCAGAGACACCTAAGGTCCATGTTGCCCAAGGACCTGCTCTACCAGGCTAGCCTTTGGCTATGCTAAAGCAGGCCACCACCGATTACTCAGGAATCTTCCGCCTCGCCCTTCGGAAGCCAGATTCTGACCCACCCCACTCTCACTGAATCCCACTCCCACCTTATCCCTTAAATTCCCAAGCCACATGCCATTCTGGGCTTGGCTTTCTCTTTCCCCTGAGCCCAGCCCCGGTTACCCTGAATTAAACTTTGCTCCGAAGAACTTAGACCTCGTGGCTTTTCATTCCGGGGGGGAGCGCGCCATAACCTTACAATAGGGATGTGCTACCATGAAATATATCTTTATTCTTTTTTTGGTCTTTTTGAGACAGTGTCTCCCTGTAGCCCCACCTGTCCTGTAACTCACTGTGTAGACTAGGCCTGCCTCTGTCCCCCGAGGGCTGGGATTAAAGACGTGTGCCACCATGCTCAGCTTCTTTTCTAAATTTTCTGTTTCCAAAGCTCAAAATGTTTCTGAACTAGTTTCTGGACTTCTGACTACTAGTTCTTTCTGTTTTTCTACAACTTCAGACCACCACAAAGAAGTATAGTTTAGCTAATGACTGGCAAATACTTTGTATACATCAGGTAATGACACCTTGAATTTTTTATTTTTATTTTTTAATATTTATTTATTTATTTTATTTTATTTGGTCTTTTCGAGACAGGGTCTCCCTGTAGTCCCAGCTGTCCTGGAACTCACCTTGTAGACCAGGATGGCCTTGAACTCACAAAGATCCGCCTGTCTCTGCCTCCCAAGTGCTAGGATTAAAGGCGTGCGCCACCACGCCCAGCTATTTATTATTTTTTGTGTATGAGTGTACTGTCTGCATGTAGGTTGGTGCACCCATGTCGGTGCAATGCTGCGGAGGTCAGAAGAGGGCGTCGGATTCCCCCAGAACTGGAGTTAAAGATGGTTTAGCCACCATGTGGGTGCTGGGAATTGAACCCAGGTCCTCTGCAACAGCAGTCGGTGAGCCATCTCTCCATTCCCCAGATTTTTTTTTTTTAATAGATGTTGTATAACTCGGTGCTTTAATATTTATCATCTTGGTGCATAGTTGAATTAATCAATAAAATTTACTTTAAGATTAAAATAATTTTACAGTTTAATCTAAGTTTTGCAGGGCGCTCCTGGAGGGCAGCCTCCTCCCGGCAGCAGCCCGCAGGACAGATGCTCTGACAAAGCGCCCTCTCCGGCTCCGTTTGTCACGGGTCAGGTCTTTTCTCTTGCTCTCTTGGCTTTATCTGACTTCCGGATGGTCCTGCAGCTCCAATCTGTTTCTTAATCTCCCTTAATTCTCTTGTCCTGACTTCTTAATGGGTTATTCTCCTTGAGACATGGTAATTTGAAACCTTAGCTCAGACAGAGCCCAGGAAGGGATTTCAAGGGCCTCTGTTTGCTTGAGGTCTTGTCCCAGCTCTCCAGGCTTGTCACAGGGCCTGACCCAGGTCCCTGGAGCCTCCACCTGACACAGCGTCGCCAGTAAGCAAGCAAAGCACACATTCTTTGATCTGCTTTCTTTCCCTCTCAGTTCAAGCACACTCTCCTAGACCAGTTGAGAAGGCTTCTGGACCAGGTCCCCAGCCCAATGATCTGGCACCCTCCGGTGGCGGTGGGTGGGTGTGCCCTGGCTAGAGGTGAGTTTCAGCACCAGATCCTGTTGCAGTGTTCTTGAGCCTATGAGCACCTGTCTATGACGTGTAAAGGGACCTGCTATCAGGTCTGGGCAAGCCCTACTTCTGCCGGGTCCCTAACCATTCACCACCTGCCATTTGTTGATGGGGAAATTTACAGAAGACCCTGGCTTTTTCCTCACAAATATATTTTGTATCGAGAGGTTTTCTTTCTTTCTTTTTCTTTCTTTCTTTCTTTCCCCTCCCCCTCCCTCCCTCCCTCCCTCCCTCCCTCCTCCTCCCTCCCTCCCTCCCTTCCCTCCTCCCCCCTCCTTCCTTCCTTCTTCCTGGGCTTGGTGGCCGACACCTGTACTCTCGCACTTGGAAGGCTCCCCCCTTCCGCTTGTCGCTTTGAGTCTGGCCTGAGCTTTATGTACGTTGCAGGTCAGCCTGACTGACACTGGGCCACCTTTCTCAATACACCTACGTAGTATTCCTGCGACGCGACCTCTACTTCGCCGTCTTCTGACTTTGCGTTCACTCCCCTGCTGCTGTATCGGACTGGAGAGGAGGGAGGGTCGAAAGAACGGAACAGGAGAGAGCGGAAGAGAGGAAGAGGAGGAGGGAGGAGCAGAGGAGGCAGGGAAAAGAGCAAAAGTCTAAGCGTCCCCTGTTTCAGTGTTCATAAGTCCAGGAGGCCAAGTCTCCCTCAGACTTGATTTTGACATCAGACACTGATCTTTGCTATACTTTCCTCCTTTAAGTCCATTTGATGTTGTTTTCTCTGCAGTGCAGAGGCCCTACTGAAACAGCAAGCAAACAGGGTGCTTTTGAAGAGAGTCTAGATATTAATGCCCAGAGCAGCATGAGACAGAATGTTGATGTGCTATCTGATTCAAACTGTGCTGCGTTGGTTACAAGAAATAGGTAAGTTGCATATTACTTATACATAAGTCAAAAGATAGGTTGATTGCCAGGTGTTCTCAGTGCATGCATGTAATCCCAGCACGTTGAAGGAAGAGGCAGGTGGATCTCTGTGAGTTCAAGGGCCAGCCTGGTTCACAGAGTGAGCTCCAGGCCCGCTAGGACTAAGGGAGACCCTGTCTCAAAACACTAAAAAAAAAAAAAAAAAAAGGTTTGATTAAATACAAAAACGAAAATTGGCCAAAAACTTCTATCATCAGATGGAGCTTTGTGCTTTGAGGACCACCTGATCTACACAAAAGTTCTCGGCAGTTCCTGGAAACTTAGTGAGACCCCGTCTCAAAAAGAAAAAAAAAAGTATGTGAAAACTGAAATAAAGGATTATAAAAAACTCAGGGCTAGTGCTCTCATTGGCCCTAAGTTCCATTTCCCCTAGTCCTTCTAGGATGACTGTGCTTGCTTCATGTCTTCCCTTTGATTGGTAATTTAACTGTCGTGTTAAACTCTTGATTGGCTGTTGTATTATAAAAAGCTGTATAATCCTCCGTTAGTATAGTTGGTTGAAAAAAAAAAAAAAAAAAAAAAAAAAGCTGTATAACCCGCTCCTCAGGGGCCCCACTTCTCCCAAGCTGAGTGTTGACTGGCTAGTAAATAAACCCTACTTCAAATGCACATGTGTCTAATGAGTGGTTCTCACCATTGTGACATTACAACAAAAACCCAGAAAGACTCGGAAGATTCTAGAACTGCTCAGTGGACCAGGGAGCAGCCACTACCCTTGGGGCCTTCAGACCCCCAGTGAGTCAGCCCTGCCTTCCTCTATACAGGCCAGCTCAACCTGGTCTTGTACCTGACTGGAAAAAAATGGCTACTCAGACCTCTACATCCTTCTGGTTCCAGCACATAACCAAACTGAAGCTTTTCTCTCTCTCTCATCTCTCNAAAGACTCAGGGCTAGTGCTCTCATTGGCCCTACGTTCCATTCCCCTGAGTCTTCTAGGATGATTGCTGCTTTGCATTGCTCCCCTTGATTGGTAAATTTAACTGTGGTGTTAAACTCTTGATTGGCTGTTGTATTATAACAAAGCTGTATATCCTCGTTAGTATAGTGGTGAAAAAAAAACAAAAAAAAAAAAAAAAAGCTGTATAACCCGCTCCTCAGGGGCCCCACTTCTCCCAAGCTGAGTGTTGACTGGCATAAATAAACCCTACTTAAACTGCCACATGTCTAATGATGTGGTTCTCACCATTGTGACATTACAACAAAAACCCAGAAAGACTCGGAAGATTCTAGAACTGCTCAAGCTGGACCAGGGAGCAGCCACTACCCTTGGGGCCTTCAGACCCCCAGTGAGTCAGCCCTGCCTTCCTCTATACAGGCCAGCTCAACCTGGTCTTGTACCTGACTGGAAAAAAATGGCTACTCAGACCTCTACATCCTTCTGGTTCCAGCACATAACCAAACTGAAGCTTTCTCTCTCTCTCTCTCTCTCTCTCTCTCTCTCTCTCTCTCTCTCTCTCTCTCCTCTCTTTTGCTCTATTTGAGACAAGGTCTCCTTATAGCCCCAACTATCCTGGAACTTGCTATGTAGACCAGGCTGGCCTTGAACTCACAGAGATCTGCCTGCCTCTGCCTCCCTAGTGCTGGGATTAAAGGTGTGCACCATCATGCCCAGCTCCATTGTGTCTTTTATTGAAGGTTCCCAAGAGAGACTTGACTTCTGCTCCTCTCTTAAAACCAAAGCTCATGGAGGCTGGGCATGGTGACTCTTGCCTTTAATCCCATCACTTGGAGGCAGAGGCAGGCAGATCTCTATGAATTCAAGGCCAGCCTGGTCTACATAGCAAGTTCCAGGAAAGCTGAGGCTACAGGGATACTTATCTCAAAAAGACCAGGGGGCAGGGGATGGGGGGTAAAGAGCCAAAGTACAAAGGACAAAGGTTGAGGAGATGCTTTATACCCACACATTGGGCCAAGTGTCTAGTTAGCTATGGTCATGGTCCTGGGACTCAGTGCCTACTTGGTAAGGTGAATAGGTAGAAATTTTACTAGAAAGGACATGACCAATCATAACTGCCATCTCTTTTCAAGCCCAGTTAAATGTAATCTGAACTCTTGCCATAAGAAAAATTAAGCATGTTGTAAACATGGGCAACCCACTCCCCAAAGGCCCTCTCTAATCATCTCAGGTTGGCAAGAGAGTTCACCTTCTGGTACTTAGAGGCATGTGTGTCATCCTGTCCCTTGAAGTGTGCTTTCTTCAAGTCCTCAGTCCCACCTGCACCTGCCTTAAACACTCTGCAGTGAGCTAGACGTCTCCACTCACTTGGGGGTATATTAATTTTTTTCTTCCTTAACCACACTAAAGACTTTGCTTAGTAAAGCATTTTGAAGATTTAGAAAGTGACTGCTCAGTCTGCTTAGGATTTATATCCCAAACAGATGTGCCAAGAAGTCATAGAAATCAAACTGCTGCTCTGTGAGTGGAATAATAGATTAACTTGCTTTTTTAGTGGTTTCGATTACACAGCTGTACAAATTGCAGTGCAGTCTTCATCGCTAAAGATGCTTTTATCTAAAACATCACTCCAGGGTGGAGGTTTCAGCATGGCAGATACCTTGGGGGACATTCATACGTCCTTTACCAGAGAGAAAATCAGCCAGGTAGGCAAGAGGTGGTTACACTTAGCTTTCCATAAGGAACTTTCTGCCCTTCCTTATAACAACCAAACTGAATATTATTCCATAATGAAAACCAGAAGCTGTCAAATACTAGTACCTTCGCCTCACCCTTTCACTCTCTCAGAGCCTCCATCTCCTCATCTGTTAAATCAGAATGTCAGCACGTGCTATAGTTTGAGTGTGAAGTGTCCCCAGGCTCAGGTGTTTGAACATGTAGTCCCCAGATAGTGGTGCTATTTGGGAGGCTGTGGGACCTTTCAGAAATGGGACCTAAAACACAAGTGCAGGGCTTTAGGAATGGGGCTCAGGGCTATAGGCCTACATGGCTTCCGGTGGGAGCTTACACTTTGCTGATCCTCTGAGATGTGAACAAGCAGCCTTCCAGTCCCAAGACCACAGACAGAAGCTGGTACTGTTGCCTCACTTCTCCTCTGTGATAGCCTGCTACTTAATTATGACCCAGAAGAAACCCCTTTTCCCTTAACTATCTTCTGTCATATTCTATCACAGTAAGAACAAAAGTAACTAATACAGGGGCTGGAAAGATGGCTCAGCTGTTAAGAGCACTGGCTGCTCTTCCAGAGGACCTGGGTTTGATTGGTTCTCTGCACCCAGATGGCAGCTAACACCCATCTGTAACTCCAGTTCCAGGGGATCTGACACCCTCTTCTGACCACCTCAGGCATTGCATGACATGAGTGCACTTAACACAAATGTAGGCAATACACTCATATACATGATTGAAAATAATAAATAAAATATTTTTTTTCTCTTTCTAAATAAAAAAAGTATATATATATATATATATATATATATATATTCATTTTTGAGACAGGGTTCATCCCTGTAGTCCGCCACCTTGGCCTGGAACTCACTCTGTAGATCCAGGGCTGGCCTTGAACTCACAAAGATCTGCCTGCCTCTTGCCTCCCTTAGTTGCTAGGATAAGGTGTGCGCCACCACGTCCGGTCGGTGTGTGTGTGTGTGGCCAATAATCTTTACTCTCTCATGGTAGTAATATTATTTATGGATCTTACATTATATCTCTCGTTGTACTCTCCACGTACTGCCATGATGTCTTTATCACTCGTCTCGCTCTTATAGAACGATATGCACGCATCTCATGTGCGGTCTGCAGAGCCGTAAAACTACACAATGGACAGTGACTTGTGATCTCCTCTCTCTCTTATTGTCTCCCTTCCTCTGCCTGCTTAGCCTCTCTTCAAGATAGTAGGATGCACTTCTCAGTGCATCCTAGCCTCATACGTGCTGCACTAGACTTTCCACAAAAGATACTAAGTGACGTCCATGGGTTTCGAATAATATACCGTAATGCATTCACGAGTCGTGGGTAGTCCCAAACACACTGGCTGTCCCTTTGCTCAACTCCTTGAAGCCTGTGGACACACTCTCAGAGCCCACACTAGCCTGCCTGCTCATGTAAGCCCCATCAGAAGACGTTGGTGCGTGCGTCTTCTGGCACGTGAAGGGTCTCGGCAGGATACCCAGAGTCACTGGCTTTGGCCCATTTTGAAGGCGAGAAACTGGGTCCTGATGTCGTGCGTAAAGGACTGTCAGCACTCTCCAGGAGTACCCATTGCAGCACGATCATCTGCCAGTCGCTAGAGTGCAACACTCTCGCTCATAAACCGCACTGCTTCACTCCTCTCTATATTAGTCTCTGCGGGGAGGGCCTTTTCCCTTTCAGTTAATGTGTGTCAGGAAGTGCATCACAGCACCATCTCAGAGGCTTGTCTCACATTTCCGAATCTAACAATACCTGCGACCAAATTAACAACAGTGGATAATATCACAGATGGGACCTCACTATGTGGCTTGCAGGCTGGACTCAGTCTCATAATCTTCCTGTCTCGGCCTCCCAATAGGCTTGGTCTGGCAGTGTGCTGCTGACCTTGTGCAGTAGAATTTTCATTTCTCACGTTTTACTTTTTCAAGATTGTGCTCGTTTGCAGGGCTATTCCTCTTTTTAGCCGAAAAACAATGTCGGGTGCCGGAATGGTCGATAATTATATTCCCCATTTTGTAGCAAAAATCAGATAGTACAAAGAGATTTCACTATGCCAGGTCAGCGCTCCGGCGTGTGATTTCTCCAAGTCAACATGGACATCACTGACTTCTGGTTGACTTAAGTTTGATGACATGAACTTCAGGGAAAGGAAAAGCTTAATATTGTACTAAGGAAAGATCTTCCACAATGGTTACTTAAGTAGAAATACCATGTGGACATATATTTTTGGCAGCCTGGAAAGCAAGACGAAGGGACCATTAGATACAGTACAATTAAATCTTGATTTCAATTACAGCTTATAAGGTTCTCTGGAATCTTGTGAAACAATGTTTATAAAAAATAAACAACGTGGGCACAAGGAGAGGAGTAATCAAATAAACATAAAAGCCATCAGGGGCCCATGGGAGTGGAGGTATGGCTTAGTGGTTAAAGAGCACTGCTGCTCTTGTAGAAAATTCCAGTTCGATTTCCCGCACCTATATGGGGTGACTATTATTTCAATAACTCCAGTCTCCAGGGGATCTGGATGCTCTCTTCTGTCCTCCTCAGGCGCTGCATGACAGTGCAGGTACAATACCGCGTAGCTGCGCACAAGTCAATGTACCGAACTTCTTATTACACTCTCACACAGCCCCGTGGGGCTTCTTGATGCTCCGCTCAACTGTATAATAGGCAGACCGAGGACGTGTGCTGCTAACCCCACAGCATCTGCTGAGCGCTCCTCACCCTGTACACCAAGCTGGCCCGTTGAACTCACAGAGATTCTGGCCTGCCTTGACCCCCACAGTGCTAGGAATTATAAGGCATCTCACATGTGCCACCACACCGGGCTTAAGGACAGTTCTTAGCGTCGTATCGTACGGGTGTGGGAATCAACCTGGGTCCTCTGCAAGAGCAGTTCGCCGACCCTTAATTGCTTAATTATCTCACCCCAGATAATTTTCTTTTTTTTTTTTTTTTTTTTTTTTACACCTGTGGCTACAGAGAGACCTTGTCTCCCAAGGGGGAAAAAAAAATCCAGGCCTGTGATGGGGAAATGGCAGGACGTGTCCTGGAACAAGGATACCCAGTATGGAGGTTTGCTATGAAGTGTGGAGTGATGGAGAGTATCACAGAGCCTGGCTCTGCAAGAACTTCAGCCACTCCATCCCAAAGCTCCACAGAGTCAGATGCAAGTACTTTAGAGGAAAGCAAGTCTCAGTGCAGGTACATTTTCACAAAGTGAATTCAAAAAAATATAAGATCATGTGCACGTGCATACAGAGATCATTACCACGTAAACTATTATGAGTTAGAATCCATGGAAATGAGAAATAATAAATTCACGCTGCTCTGACAGAGGACCTGGGTTCAGTTTCCAGCACCCACATGGCAGTCTGTAACTACAGTGTCAAGGGATCCAACACCCTCTTCTGTGCATTGCATGCACATGGCATCCTCATACATACAGGAAAAACATTCACATATATGAAATAAAAATAATAAATAAAATATGGCTGAGTGTGGTGGTGCGTACCTTTGATCCCAGCACTTGGGAGAAAGAGGCAGGAAGGTCTCTGTGAGATCGAGGCCACCGCCAGAGTGGGCTCCAGGCCAGCTGGGGCTACAGGGACACCCTGTTTCCAAAAGCCTTAAAAAAAAAAAAGGATGGTGAGATAGCTCAGTGGATAAAGGTACTTGTCACTAAGCCTGACAACCTGACAACCCCAGAACCCATATGGTGGAAGGAGAGACCTGATTCCAACAAGCTATCCTCTGACGTCCACAAGAAGGTCAGTGCCCTCAAGCGCCCACTTACATCTACCTTCCCACCCACCCACACAAACACATAAATGTCATAATTTTTTTTCAATAAAATATGGGAAAAAATGAAAAATCAAATCAAATATATAATAAATTAGAGTAGGATAAAAGACTATCAGAGTGACCAAATGATTAAGTGACTATAACATTTAGCCCCAACAGGTATAGATACAGTTACAAATGTAGATGCTATAAAATTAATAACTGTTAAAAACTGAATGAAGCCGGGTGTGGTGGTGCACGCCTTTAATCCTAGCACTTGGGAGGCAGAGGCAGGTGGATCTTTGTGAGTTCAAGGCCAGCCTGGTCTACAGAGTGAGTTCCAGGACAGCTGGGGCTACAGGGAGACCCTGTCTCAAAAAGANCCCAGCATCCTCTGAGAATATGGGCCTGACACATACTGAGAGCCTTTTCTTTTTTGTCTTTTAACAGGTCTCCCTGTAGCTCCAGGCTGTCCTGAAACTCACTCTATAACCAGGCTCCCTGAACTCACAAAGATCTGCTGCCTCTGCCTCCCAAGTGCTAGGATTAAAAGGCATGTGCCACCACGGCCAGCAAGCTGATGTTTTTTTTTTTTTTTTTTTGTTTTTGCTAGTCGGAGAGCCTTTTCTGTCTCTAAAAGGACATCTCCAAAATACAGTTTGAGGTCCCATCCCAGAACCACCTGACCATGTTATCCAGACCGATTTAAGAATGAAAGATACTGAGCTTTCACTTAGTAGGACCTGGGGTGGAGGGAGGTACTGGCTGAATACTGGAGGCTTGGGGGACATTAAATCAAGACTCTGAGCAGAGAGAGAATAGAGGCTCAGCAGAGGCTTCTGGGCTCACAGCCAGCATCTTAGACCAGAAGGCTATAAGCTCAGTTTGGCCGACTATGAAAGCCAGTGAATCTATTGTATTTACTGGTGAAAAGCCTCAAAATAGACAATTCCTAGCTTATTAGTTTGTTTGTTGGTCTGTTGTAGGGAAGTAGGAACAAGTTTTTCTATAGAAACAATATTAGAAATGGTAGCTCTAACACGACACTAGCCTACAAAACCTTACAGTTCCCTAATGTACCTAAAATATCGTACTAATAACAGTGAAGACCCTGGTCACTGTTTATAACAGTATTTCTGTGGGAAAGTACATTTAGAGATCCAATGCCTGTAACACACATTCCTTGGCCCAGCAAGTCCTCTGGACTCTTGACCTTATTCCCACAGTGCTGCCGCTTATCAGAATGGCTCCCTATGTGGTAGAGGGGAGATTAGATGCTTTCGGTTGCTACAGGATTCAAGCTGGGGTTTCATGCACTTCATCTTCACTGAAATGACCCTAACCCCTACCCGCCTGGCCTGGGGATTTAAGTTTAGCCTTCAGGGCCTCAAGCATCATACGGGAGCTCACAATCATCTGCCTGCGCATGGGGTCATTGAAGTGATCTATTAAATCATGACTAGGGGACTTCATTTGCATTGTATGGGATGTCAGAGGAGGAAAAGAGCCTATATATTGAGGAAAATGCAAGAAAGCTATTGACGATCCCTTAGACACGAGCAGGGAATAGGCCCAATAACCTTTGACAGGGCGACAATGTGATCAAGAGCTAATCTGTTGGTTGAGATGGCTGAGTAGATAGAGCTTACCGCTAAAGCCCGACAACCTTTGAATTTTCGATCCTCAGACCCACATGGTGGAAGGAAAGAACCAACTCCTGCAGGTTACTCCTGTGACCTTCACATGCTTTCTGTGTGCATGAGCACAAACATACACAACAAATAAACATGGTGAGGGAGAGAGAATTCTTTGTGTAATACTGGTCGGAGTAAGATTAAAAACATGCCCTAGGTAGGGCGTGGTGTCCTAGACAAGAAGAAACTGTGTACATCACAGGGATACTCAAATACCCTTACTCAGAGAACTGAAAATTCAAAGGTCCCTATGGCTTTCGAGGAGTCCTAAAAACAAGACTATCATTCATAAACCAGATGACTTTCCTGTTAGATGTGAGCACTGTTATTATCATAACATGCAGAGTTCCAGACTCAGTAATAGGGAACTATGATATATGGCTGTCTTGGTGATAGAGTGAAGAAGATTCTAGCTGAGCCACCAAAGTCATTGAAGGAGAGCATGAGTCACTGGGAGTTTCAGGACTAGAGCAACTTAGGACAGAGGGGATCTGGAGCCCTAACGCCATTCAGGGTTTGTTTTGGTGAGAACACTCAGATTGGGACAACTCCTTCCCCTTGTTCTTGGTCCTGATGGGACTTAAGTCAGGCTTTACCCTTTCCTGGGGACTGAATCTTGGACGACATGAGCTAGACACTAAAAATCTTATCATCTATTGAACTGGTGCTCTGTGTTCAAACTGTCAAGGACTTCCTGCCCTGCAGCCCCTGGAGCTGTCCTGCTTCCTGTCTTGCCAAGCAGATTCTCCAGCTTCCATTGGCTCTGTCATCTTTCTTTTTAGTCTTTTCGAGAAGACAGGTTTCCTTGTAGCCCAGCTGTCCTGAATCGCTCGTAGACAGGCTGCTTGAACTCCACAAAGATCCACCGCCTACTGCCTCCCAAGTGCTAGGATTAAAGCGTGTGCCACACGCCTGGGCTATGGCTGCATCTTTCTAAAACACCCACTTCCTTCTCCTTCTTCTCTTCTCCTTCCTTCCTTTCCTTCTCTGCTTCTTCTTTTCTTTCTCCTTCTTCCTTTTTTTCCTTTTTAAATTTCCATGTTAATGTATGTTTGTTGATGTCGTTCACTTGCTTCCATCTTATTTTTTGAGAATAGGGTCTCTGCGGACCTCATGATTCAGCTAGATTGGCTGATCAGCAAGCCCTGGGTGTCTTCCTGTCTTCAGCTCCCCAGCGTTGTGATTACAGGGGATAGTAACCACTGCTCGCTCTGACATGGTGCTGGGCATTCTGAACTATCAGGCTCTCATGCTGAATGCAGCAAAGCAATTTATCAACTGGGCCATCTCACCAGTCCCCAAATTTTTTTTCTTCAAATACCCAAAGCATGTAGTTAACGTTATATAATTTGAGGAAATTCTAACTAATCCAGACCTTGCTGGGCAGAAGGGTCGATAGGATAAAGGCGAATCTGTTCTTTATAACTTGTTTTTTTTTTTTTTTTGTTTTATTATTTTTTTTTTTCTTGCATGTGTATGAATGTACTGTCTGCATTCAGGTTTGTGCACCCGTGTCGTTGCAAATGCCGCGGAGTCAGAAGAGGGTCTCGGATTCCCTGGAGCTGGAGTCTCTGGAATTGGATACAGACGGGTTCTCAAGCCGCCATGTGGTGCTGAGGAATGAACCCGGGCCTCATGCAAGAGCGTCAGTGCTCCTACCCGCTAGGCCATCTCTCCACCCCTGTTCCTATAACTTTGTTAAAAGCCCTACGTTAAAATCTACAAAGGGCACAGTTAAGGCATATTATGCCCACATACAAAAATGAAAAACACATATCATTAAAATGTGATAAGCTCAACTTTTGCCTAAGAAGTTGGTGAGTAGAGGGAAGGTTATCATAAACATTACCCTGAAGACAGGTTACCAAATCCTAACCATGTCCCATGCTAGTTTTCAGGTGACATAATAAATATGATGATTTTATTGCATGGTAACCAAAGGGTTTACCTATTTAGGGGAAATAAATATATTCATTTATATTAATGGAAAGATTTTTAGGAACATGGGTAAATTGCAATGCCATACCCTGGTAATCACTAAAAAGCCCTTAATTCTTCACAAGTGAGGAGTTAGAGATGGCTGAGAAACACTTCAAGAAGGTAATCACGAATCATTAAGGAAATGGCAAATCAAAACCACTTTAAAGATACATCTTACTTCAATCAGACTGGCTAGGATCAAGAAACACAAATGATACCAAGTGCTGGAGAGGTTGTGGGGAAAGGGGAAACACTCATCCAATGCTGTTGGGAATGTAAACGATGCAGCACTATGGAAAGGCAGTGTGGAGAACCCATTGGAAGTCTTGGGAATGAACTTGCCACCGACCCAGCCATACCCTTCCTAGGCATGTACCCTCAAAACACACCCCACCAGAAATACATGTACGCCATGTTTATTGCAGCTCTCTCTCACAATAGCAAGGAACTGGAACCAACCCAAATGCCCCTCAACTGATGAGTGGATAGAAAATGTGGCACAAACTACACAATGGAGGTTCTATGCAGCAGTAAAGAAAGACGACATCATGAGCTTGTGCAGGAAAATGGCTGCTAGAGGACATCATGCTAGGAATAACACAGTCTCAGAAAAACAAAGGACAACGTTATCCCTCATCTGTGCATGCCTTTAGTGCCAATTACTAGTGTAAGTATTTCTGTGCATGACCCCTTGAGCTTTTGTCCAAAGCTTTTGGGCATAATGCATATTGGAACAACAACAACAAACAGAAAGGATGCATCAAAGAAAATCTGACTGAATGAACCAGTGAACTTCTGCTAAAAACAGTTAACTTCCACATGAGAAATTTGAGAGAGACTGAGAAAGAGACTGAGAGCATGTTTGGCAGAATGCATGAGCTCTGGTGGGGTGGGGGATGGGGACACGGGTCCCAGATTTGATTAAAAAAGTATGTATAATTAAAAATAATTTAAAAAGGCAAAAAAAAAAAAAAAATAAAAAAATTTGAAACAACCATGCTTGTGGCATGATAAAATCCTGGAATTAAATCAGGGTCACATTCATGTAGAATGTTGCTGAAATATATTCCACAACATTTTTTTGAACTTGAGAATATTTTTAGTATCTCTGATTTTTTTTTTTGCCAGAATCTTCATATTATGTTTGTGCGTATGTGTTATCCTTATATAAAGAAAAAAGGTGAATATGTATTTGAATGAATGTTTAACTGGAAATGTCCGTGGAGTTGGCTAATTTATATTCACTTTTTATCATATATAGATTTCTAATGTTTTTCATTTCTGTAACATTTAAACTTCCTTCATTTGAGTAAGTTTACTAAATATTTCTATTTTTCGTTTTTTCTAATTTAAAAAAAAGCACTTAAGATTCAATGTTAGTTTAAGCATATATTTTTTATTAATTTTATTTCTTTCGTATGTGTATGAATTACTGTCTGCATGCAAGTGTGTGCACCGTGTCGTTCAATGGCACAGAGTCAAGAAGAGGGTGTTCGGATTCCCCTGGAACTGGAGTTCTCCGGGAATTAGTTCAGACGAGTTCTCAGCTGCCATGTGGTGTATGAAACCCGAGCTTCCTCTGCAAGAGGCGGTCGGCGCTCTTAACCGGCTTAAGGCCATCTCTCCAGCCCTTATATTTATTTTTTATGTGTATGAGTTGTACGTCTGCATGTAGGTTGTGTACCCATGTCGTGCAAGCCTCAGAGTCAGAAGAGGGAGTCATCGGAGCTCCCGGAACTGGAGTTAAAGATGATCCTCAGCCGCCATGTGGGTGCTGGGACAACCCGAGATCCTTTTGCGAAGAGCAGATCGGTGCCCTAACGCCTTAAGCCATCTCTCAGCCCCTCAATATTAGTTAAAAATTAACCACCGAGACAAAATTGTGCTAGAAAATTGGCCAGGTATAGTGAGGTATGTTTCAGCTCAACCAGTTGGTATTTTCTACTTGCTCCATGATTAGTAGACTAGGTGGTTGGGCTTGTCTGAGAAGGCATGTTTTTTTTATCCATGCCTGGTCCAGATAGGTGCCGTCTACCTACCAGATGGTTGGCTGAACCATGTCCCTGGGATCACCTGGTTCTAAGCCCATGGGCCAGCCAGTCCTTGGACATAAGAGCCACTGTTTTGCTTCTCAGTAGAGCTTAGGTTTGTGGGTTCCAGTCTTCAGACTGAAATCATGATGGACTCAGGAGCCTCAGGCAGCTTTCTCTGGTCTAACTCGTCTCTCACCTGATACCAGACAACTGCAGCATGAATAGAAACTAGAGGCATTCCACATGAATGTTTTCCCTAGATTTCTGGTTCACACTGGAGGCTGGTGACTATGTCCTGGAAAATGTACTCCCTCTCTCTGTTACCATAATTCTTCCATTGTTATAACCTGTGCCTCTCACCCCTACTCTCAACCAAATCCTATCTCACCTATGATCTTTTCCTAAGAGTTCTAGTGAGACAAGGGCTTATATTAGTGGAAAAGACTTTTTTTTTTGTTTTTTAACATTTTTTTTTTAATTTTTATTATTATATTATATCTTTGTATGTGTATGAATGTCACTGTCTGCATGCGTCCTGTGCATACCCATATCGTGCAATGCCACGGAGGTCAGAGAGGTCTCGATTCCCCTGGAACTGGAGTTTTCCTCCTGGAATGAGTTACAGACGCGTTCTTAGCCACCATGTGGGGTGCTTGGGGATCGAACCGGTCTCACTGCAAGAGCTCGTGCTCTTAACCACTAGGCCATCGTCTCCAGTCCCCTGGAAAGGCTTTTGAATCAGAAGACAAGGTATTTCCCTGTTTCCCCAGGTGAGCATACAATAGGTCTGATGCACTGTCTTCATCCTTCCTGTATATTGCCCCAGAGTCAAGGTCAGAGACCTCTTTAATCAAGTTTTTGTAAGGAGCCACAGGCTTTAGACTTGCTTACGCTGAGACTTGCTTACAAGGAAAGTTGACTCTGTGAATTGTACTCACCTCCAGCCTTTTCCAAAGCTGGTGTGCGGACGTACAGTAAAAGCCACACCTTTCTCAAGACCTGGTGCGGACACTGCAGTAAAAGTCACCAGATACCCAGCCCCTGATGTCTCAACTCAGTGATCTTGCAAATAAACAGACCCTCCTCTTGACGTCAGAAGCCCACAACTGATTACCCTGCTTTACAACTCCCCTATATGCTTCCCCTTTGCTAAATAATATCTGTCTGTCTTTGCTTAATAAAGTAGACTTTTGACAACTCGTCGCAAAGTCTCGCTCTATGCTCTACTCGCCCATTATATTTCAGGTCTTGGGTCTCCCCTAAAAAGCAAGGTACTATTCGTTACAATGACCTGAAGGCCAGGGTCAGTTTTTTGCACACCTGCAATGCGAGACATACATTCATACATGAACCAAATAAATAAAAAAATACAAAAATCAAAAATAAAAATGGGGCTTTTTGCCGGGCGTGATTACGCACGCCTTTTAATCCTAGCACCGAGCAGAGACGGCGGAACTTTGTGGAGTTCAAGCAAGCCTGGTCTACAGAGTGGATTTCAGACAAGCTGGGGGGCTACCGGAGCCCTGCTTCAAAAGACAAGGTGGGCAACACTTAATTCCTAGCACTTGGTAGGCAGAGCAGGAGGACTATCTTTGGCGAGTTCAAGGCAGCCGGTTCTACAGAGTGAGTTCTCAGGACAGCTGGGTACAGGAAGACCCTGTCCGAAAACACAAAAAAGACAAAAAAGTTGTTTTTTGTTAGCTTTACTATTATATTATTTTGATCATATTTGCATTGCCTCCTCCCCCATTTGTTGTCACCTCACCCCCCCCCCCACCCCGTCTGTCCCTCTGTCGCTCTCAGCTAGTCCCTTTTCTACTTTCAGCTCTTCTGTGGACCCATGGGATTCATTAAGGCTGCATGTGTGAACATGGGGTTATTTATAGGAGCATGCAAGCACCTACAGTGCTGGGCCTAAGCCACTGAAGAAAAGTCTCTCGTGCACTGGCGGTACATGCCTTATATATCCATAGCACTCAGGAGGCAGAAGAAGGTGATCTCTGTGAGATTCAAGCAAGCCTGGGTCTACATACGGACTCCAGGCCAGCTGGTACTTAAAGGAAGACCCTGTCCCAAAAATACACAAAAAAAAAAAAAAAGAAAAATGTTCTCTTGCTTCCCCCAGTGCCTGTCAGGGAGCCCGAGGTAGGCAGATCTGCAGTTTCAGCCTCTCTGTTTCTTCATCCCACTCTCCTTACCAATTGTAATGAAAACTATGGAACTCCACCTCAGTAGGATGACTACTTCTATGAGTAGTCTCTCATCTATGGTCACTATTCGCTCCAATTGGTCTCTGATCTTTTGGCAAAATAGAAACTTTCAAGGAGCCTATCGCTTCACCGAGATCTGGGAAGGAAAATGAAAGAAAGGACTGTTTTAACATTTGCTAAGCTCAAGTCCCAATACTACCTTTTGCCCACGCAATTTCTCAGTCATTTAATGAATAGCATCCTGTGTGGCTTTGAGGAAGCTGGGCTCTGGCTGCATAGTCTCTGAAGATGTATCTCCAGTCTAACGTGAGCTCATGAACTAGGTTCTTTGGCTGCTAGCTGTAGCAGCACCTCAGGCCAAGTCCAAGAATTGTGTCAGAGATCCCCACTGTTATCTACAGGGTGCCCTTGCACTTTGTACTCAGCCAGGTTCACTGAAGGCACTGAGTTATTCCTGGATTCCTGTAGCCTCGCTTCACTGGAACAAAATTAACGCTTATCGAAAAAGGAGGGGGAAAAAAAAAGGTTTCCCTTTCTGCAAATAAGAGTTGGATATAACACTCTGGAAATGAAGAACTTGCTTCTTTTGAACTTTGCCTTACCTGGACAAAAAACAGCCCTACATCATTCAAACCAATACCTTTAACAGCATGTTGTGACCATGTTGACCCAGGAGAAGAGTCATGACTCTGGCTATAGGCATTCCTTGGGGAGGAAGCTAGCCTGGTTGCTATCAACTACCTGGGAATAGGAGTCAGATACTCACACAAACCCTTTAGAGGCATGAAGCAAAATCTTCTAAGTGTCCAGCGATTTTGGCTAGTAATGTACTGGACCACCTGAAAGCTAGAGCAACTTGTAGGGGTTGTGGCCTGTACCACTCTCTTAAAGTGTTAGGCCATGAGGGTCGGAGAGAGATAGCCTACAAGGTATGAGTGCACCGACTGCTCTTGCAGAGGACCTGGGTTTCGATCCCCAGCACCCACTGGCGACGATTGCTGAAACCGTCGCGTAACTCCAGATTCCAGGAGAACTCAGGTTCCAGGGGATATCCAAGACCCTTTCGGACCATCCGCGGGCAGTTGCAGCACGGAGTGCACAGACTGCATGCCAAACAGTACCACTCATACCATCATACAAAAAATAATAAAATTAAAAAAAATAATAGAGTTAGGCCCATGAAAATGGTCAAAGTGAATTCCCTGTTCAAAGTACCAGGGAATACAGGATATCTCTATTTGGGGCAATCCTTCTGTGGTCACATCTAATAAAAGCAATCCGATGTTTAGTGTTTACAGCACCTAGAAAAAGCTCCTAGCATGGATCCAAATTCACCAAGAGGAAGTCAAGGAGATCCCAGTTCCAGGAAAACCCCTTATGAACACTGGTAGCTGTAGTCTACCAGAAGGGAGCTTTGTCACAAGTACATTGTTTTTCTATAAGAGTACACTGATTGTCACCTCATATCACACAGACGAAGGAAACTTTGCTTAGTTAAAGCATTAAATATAAGAGGAGAAAAATCTTGGGTGGAGAGATATGGCTCAGTGGTAAGAGTGCCCCTGGCTCTGCAGAGGACCTGAGCGTTTTGATTCCCAGCAACCCACCACTGGCGGCCTAAGAACCGTTCTTTAACTCCAGTTCGCTCAGGGGAATTGACATCCTTCTTCTGACATCTACAGCCATTGCAACAAAACACGGGTGAACCAACTACATGTAGCAATACATCATACATCATAAAAATATAACAAATAAAAAAGAAAGAAAATCTTACCAAACACTAGGTCGGTTGCAGGTGAGCTCTTTTTAGAGTTCTTGCCAGTATGGTACAAGGTCCTGGGTTGGATCCACAACATCAAATACAAGTGATACATGGGAGCACAGGTTGTAATCTTGCATTGAGAGGTGGAAGAGGAGGATCAGAAGTTCAAGGTTCTCATTAGCTATACAGTTCCAGGTCAGCCTGGGTATACAGTAAGACCCCCTGTCTTCAAAAACAATAAAAGCCAGAGTTGGTGGTGCTCACACCTTTAATCCAGCACTGGGAGGTAGAGGCAGTGAGGATCTCTGTGTAGTTCAAGTCTAGCTCTGTCTACAAAGTGAATCCAGGCCAGCTGGGACTAAAGGAGCCCTGCTCAAAAAGACAAAACAAAACCATATATATAAATATGTTACTATATATATATATAATATGAAAGGAAAATTCACAAATAGGCGGATTATACAGTGGCTAAGAATACAGGAAAGTATTAATTTTACTTGTTTTATTTTCTCTAAAGGGGACACCATTTGATTTAATAGACAATAGTCCAACATGCTGAGAATATAGACAGAGAGTGGATTTGAAGTACTATAAAACTCTTTGACCTGTGTACTAAGAAGCATAAAGTGGGGCTGGATAGAATAGCTCTGCGTTAAAGCACTAGCGGTGTCTGACAGGGGACCTGAGTTTGGTTCCCAGCCCCGCAGGGGGGTATGTGTTCCTCTTGCAAGAGCAGTTCAGTGCTTTCTAGCACTTGCTGGAGCCATCATCTCCAGTCCAGAATCATCTGTCTGTTTTGTTAATTTTACTTTATTTATTTATGTGTAATGAATGTCTGTCTGCATGTAGTTTGTGCACCTGGTGTCCATGAGAAAGCCGCGGAGTTCAGAAGAGGTGTGCGACTCCCCTGGAACTGGAGTTCTCTGGAATGGAGTTACGGTACAGTCATTCAGCCACCATGTGGTTGTGCTGGGGATCAAACCCGGGTCTTCTGCAGAGCAGTCCTTTGCTGTCAACCCCTAGGCCATCTATCCAGCCCTCTTTTTTTTTTTGGCTCCTTTTCAAGAGAGGTCTCCCTATGACCCCAGCTGCCTGGAAACTCACATTGTAAGGCTGGACCAACGGATCTGCGCCTTGCAAGGGTGCACCCCCCAACACCACACAGCAAAACAAACAACCCACCCTGACTCACAAGCCGCCTGTCTCTCTCTCTCCAAGTTGCTAGATATAAGGCTTGTGCTCCACCACGCCCGGCCAATAATTAATTTTTTTTTTAATTGATGCTTGTGTATTTCTACATCATTTCCAATTCAGTTCAGGGCCTATATCCCCTTCCCTTCCCCCCACCCCACCTCCACCCCACCCAGATCAGTGCATTCGCTGAACTTTTTCTGCATCTTCTCCGGGTTTTTTGTTTGTTGCTTTTCATTTTTTTGTAACAGCAATATTTCATCTTTTTTTTTTTTTTTTTTTTTTTGGTCTTTTCGATGACAGGGTCTCCCTGTAGGTCCCAGCTGTCTGGAACTTACTCTGCAGACCAGGCTGCCTTGAACTCACAAAGATCACCTGGCCTCAGCCTCCCCCAAAGCTTAAGATTAAAGGCCTGCGCCACCGCACGCCTGGCTATAATTTTTCTTGAATACTTTTTTTTTGTTAATTTTTATTTATTTCTTATGGATGTCTTGAATGTAACTGTCTGCATGCATGGTCTATGCCCCTTGATCGTTGCAATGGCCGCGGAGTCAAGAAGAGTAGGGTCTCGGATTCCCCTGAACTGAGTTCTCCTGGAACTGGTAGTTTCAGAACGGCTTCGGCCACCATTGGGGTGCTGGGGATCGAAAAACACCAGGTCCTTTGCGCAAGAGCGTCAGCGCTCTTAACCGCTAGAGGCCATGCTCTCCAGCGCCCGTAAATAATAGATTAATATTTTTTATATAATTACATTCTTTAAGTACTTAATATTAATTTTTTTCATTTACATGTGTAGTGTATTGCTGTATGAGTCGGCACCCGTGTACATGCACATGCCTGTGGAGGTCAGCAGAAACGTGTTGGATGACCTAGAACTAACATTATCAGATGAGTGGACGCCACCATGTGGGTGCTGGGAACTGCACCTGATCCTTTAAGAGGCTCTACAAAGCCAGTGCTCTTAACTGCTGAGCCCTCTCTCCAGCCCCCTAATATATATAAGTGTAATAGCTTCTAAGTATATAATCCAAAATGTGAATCTGATTTTAAGCATAAAAGCATTTACTTTACTGTAATTGTAACTGAAAACAAACTTAGTATTTAACAAAGGCAAAAGTGATTTGTGATATATCCACATAAAATTCATGGTTCCCATATGTAGTCATTAAAAATAATTTTATTAAAGAGACACGTGAGATGATAGTGGATGTAAAAGATAAAATCTCAAACTGAAAACTGCTCATAAACTATGTTTATTTTTTATTTTTAATTTTTATGTATTTTTTGTCTTTTCAGACATGTTTCCTTGTAGCCCCAGAGCTGTCCTGGAACTCACATTGTAGACCAGGCTGGCCTTGAACTCACAAAGATCCGCCTGCCTCTGCCTCCTAATGCTAGGATTAAAGGCTGCCCCACCACGCCCAGCTAAACTGATGTTTTTTAAAACAAGATTCAAAGACTAATTAAGACGTGATGGAATATGAATACTGTTTGTTGTTTGTAGACACGTATTTTAACAGTGCTATTTGTGGTGTGAGGCAGTCACCAGTCCAGCTGGTTTTGGGTATCTTAAAAGAGGATCACAAAAAAAAAAAAAAAAAAAAAAAAAAAAAAAAACAAGTGGGTGGGTGACGCACCACCTTTAATCCATAGCACCTTGGGAGGCAGAGGCAGGCTGATTTTGTGAGTTCAAGCCCAGCCTGGTCTACAGAGTGAGTTCCAGACAGCTGGGGCTACAGGGAGACCGACTGTCTTGGAAAAGACAAAAAAAAAAAAAAAAAAAAAGAAGAGGATCAGGCTATGTAGTCCAAGCCTTGAACATACAATCAATTCTTTTGCCCCATCCTCCCAACTACTGGATGATAGTAGGTTGTCCAGGGTGTGAGCTCCAGAAGCCCTTGGAATGCAGAGACACCTAAGGTCCATGTTGCCCAAGGACCTGCTCTACCAGGCTAGCCTTTGGCTATGCTAAAGCAGGCCACCACCGATTACTCAGGAATCTTCCGCCTCGCCCTTCGGAAGCCAGATTCCTGACCCACCCCACTCTCACTGAATCCCATCCCACCTTATCCCTTAAATTCCCAAGCCACATGCCATTCTGGCTTGGCTTTCTCTTTCCCCTGAGCCCAGCCCCGGTTACCCTGAATTAAACTTTGCTCCGCAGAACTTAGACCTCGTGGCTTTTCATTCCGGGGGGAGCGCGCCATAACCTTACAATAGGATGTGCTACCATAGAAAATATACTTTATTCTTTTTTTGGTCTTTTTGAGACAGTGTCTCCCTGTAGCCCCACCTGTCTGTAACTCACTGTAGACTAGGCCTGCCTGTCCCCCGAGGGCTGGGATTAAAGGGCTGTGCCACCATGCTCAGCTTCTTTTCTAAATTTTCTGTTTCCAAAGCTCAAAATGTTTCTGAACTAGTTTCTGGACTTCTGACTACTAGTTCTTTCTGTTTTTCTACAACTTCAGACCACCACAAAGAAGTATAGTTTAGCTAATGACTGGCAAATACTTTGTATACATCAGGTAATGACACCTTGAATTTTTTATTTTTATTTTTTAATATTTATTTATTTATTTTATTTATTTGGTCGTTTTCGAGACAGGGTTCCCTGTAGCCCCTCTAGTCCAGCTGTCCTGGAACTCACCTTGTAGACCAGGATGGCCTTGAACTCACAAAGATCCGCCTGTCCTCTGCCTCCCAAGTGCAGGATTAAAGCGTGCGCCACCACGCCCAGCTATTTATTATTTTTTTGTATGAGGTTGTACTGTCTGCATGTAGGTTGGTGCACCCATGTCGGTGCAATGGCTGCGGAGGTCAGAAGAGGGCCGTCGGATTCCCCAGAACTGGAGTTAAAGATGTGTTAGCCACCATGTGGTGCTGGGAATTGAACCCAGGTCCTCTCAACAGCAGTCGGTGAGCCATCTCTCATTCCCCAGATTTTTTTTTTTTAATAGATGTTGTATAACTCGGTGCTTTAATATTTATCATCTTGGTGCATAGTTGAATTAATCAATACAAATTTACTTTAAGATTAAAATAATTTTACAGTTTAATCTAAGTTTTGCAGGGCGCTCCTGGAGGGCAGCCTCCTCCCGGCAGCAGCCCGCAGGACAGATGCTCTGACAAAGCGCCCTCTCCGGCTCCGTTTGTCACGGGTCAGGTCTTTTCTCTTGCTCTCTTGGCTTTATCTGACTTCCGGATGGTCCTGCAGCTCCAATCTGTTTCTTAATCTCCCTTAATTCTCTTGTCCTGACTTCTTAATGGGTTATTCTCCTTGAGACATGGTAATTTGAAACCTTAGCTCAGACAGAGCCCAGGAAGGGATTTCAAGGGCCTCTGTTTGCTTGAGGTCTCGCCGTCCCAGCTCTCCAGGCTTGTCACAGGGCCTGACCCAGGTCCCTGGAGCCTCCACCTGACACAGCGTCGCCAGTAAGCAAGCAAAGCACACATTCTTTGATCTGCTTTCTTTCCCTCTCAGTTCAAGCACACTCTCCTAGACCAGTTGAGAAGGCTTCTGGACCAGGTCCCCAGCCCAATGATCTGGCACCCTCCGGTGGCGGTGGGTGGGTGTGCCCTGGCTAGAGGTGAGTTTCAGCACCAGATCCTGTTGCAGTGTTCTTGAGCCTATGAGCACCTGTCTATGACGTGTAAAGGGACCTGCTATCAGGTCTGGGCAAGCCCTACTTCTGCCGGGTCCCTAACCATTCACCACCTGCCATTTGTTGATGGGGAAATTTACAGAAGACCCTGGCTTTTTCCTCACAAATATATTTTGTATCGAGAGGTTTTCTTTCTTTCTTTTTCTTTCTTTCCTTTCTTTCCCCTCCCCCTCCCTCCCTCCCCCCTCCCTCCCTCCCCTCCCTCCCTCCCTCCCGCTCCCTCCCTCCCTCCCTTCCTTCCTTCCTTGCCTGGGCTTGGTGGCAGACACCCTGTAATCTCTGCACTTGGGAGGCAGAAACAGGAAATTGTAGTTAGGGCGGCCTAGCTCTTTAGAGTTAAGTTCGAGGCAGCTGAATGACACTGGGAAACGCTTCCTCAGAATAGCAAAAGGAAGAGGAGGAAAGAAGAGAATCAGGCGAAGGAGAAGGAGGCGAGGAAGGGGAGGGAAAGGGAAAGGAGCAGGGAGGGGGGAGGTAGGAGGAGAAGAGGGAAGGAAGGCTAGAAGAGCAGGAACGAGAGACAGGAAGAGGAGGAAAGAAGGGGGAGAGCGGAAGAGCCAAAAGTCCTAAGAGTCCCCGGTTCCAGTTGTTTCATAAGTCCCAGGAGCCATAGCTCCTCCAGTACTGATTTGACATCAGGACACTGAGGCTTGCTATACTTCCTCTCTTTAAGTCCATTTGATGTTTTCTCTTGCAGTCAGAGGCCCTACTCGAACACAGCAAGCAACAGTGGTGCTTTTGAGGAGTCTTAGCATATTATGCCGCAAGCAGCAGAGCGAATGTGATGTGCATCTTGATTCAAATTTGCGCCTTGGTACAAGATAGGAAGTTCATATTACGTATAATAAGTCAAAATGATCAGGTGATGCCAGTAGTGCATGCCTTTAATCCCAGCACTTGGGAGGAAGGCAGGTGGATCTCTGTGAGTTCAAGGCCAGCCTGGTCTACAGAGTGAGCTCCAGGCCAGCTAGGACTAAAGGGACCATGCTCAAAAAGACTAAAAAAAAAAAAAAAAAGATTTGATTAAAAACAAAAACGAAAATGGCCAAACTCTAGCACTCAGATGGAGCTTTGTGAGTTTGAGACCAACTTGATCTACAAAAGACCTAGGCCAGTCAGGACTAATAGTGAGACCCTGTCCTCAAAAAGAAAAAAAAAGTATGTGAAAACTGAAATAAAGGATTATAAAGACTCAGGGCTAGTGCTCTCAGTTGGCCCTAAGTTCCATTTCCCTGAGTCATTCTAGGAATGATGCTTGCTTTGCATTTCCCCTTGATTGGTAATTTAACTGTCCTGTTAACTCTATTGGCTGTGTATTATAAAAAGCTGTATATCCTCGTTAGTATAGTGGTGAAAAAAAAAAAAAAAAAAAAGCTGTTATAACCCGCTCCTCAGGGGCCCCACTTCTCCCAAGCTGAGTGTTGACTGGCAGTAAATAAACCCTACTTCAAACTGCACATGGTCTAATGAGTGGTCTCACCATTGTGACATTACAACAAAAACCAGAAAGACTTCGGAAGATCTAGAACTGCATCAGTGGACCAGGGAGCAGCCACTACCCTTGGGGCCTTCAGACCCCCAGTGAGTCAGCCCTGCCTTCCTCTATACAGGCCAGCTCAACCTGGTCTTGTACCTGACTGGAAAAAAATGGCTACTCAGAACCTCTACATCCTTCTGGTTCCAGCACATAACCAAACTGAGCTTTCTCTCTCTCTCTCTCTCCTCTCTCTCTCTCCTCTCATCTTCTCTCTCTCTTCTCTCTCTCTTTTGCCTCTTTGGAGACAAGGTCTCCTTATAGCCCCAACTATCCTGGAACTTGCTATGTGACCAGGCTGGCCTTGAACTCACAGAGATCTGCCTGCCTCTGCCTCCCTAGTGCTGGGATTAAAGGTGTGCACCATCATGCCCAGCTCCATTGTGTCTTTTATTTGAAGGTTCCCAAGAGAGACTTGACTTCTGCTCCTCTCTTAAAACCAAAGCTCATGGAGGCTGGGCATGGTGACTCTTGCCTCTTAATCCCATCACTGGAGGCAGAGGCAGGCAGATCTCTATGAATTCAAGGCCAGCCTGGTCTACATAGCAAGTTCCAGGAAAGCTGAGGCTACAGGGATATTCTCTCTTCAACAAATCAAGGAGGCGGGCGAGGATGGGTGAGAGGAGGGAGCCAAAGTACAAAGGACAAAGGTTGAGGAGATGCTTTATACCCACACATTGGGCCAAGTGTCTAGTTAGCTATGGTCATGGTCCTGGGACTCAGTGCCTACTTGGTAAGGTGAATAGGTAGAAATTTTACTAGAAAGGACATGACCAATCATAACTGCCATCTCTTTTCAAGCCCAGTTAAATGTAATCTGAACTCTTGCCATAAGAAAAATTAAGCATGTTGTAAACATGGGCAACCCACTCCCCAAAGGCCCTCTCTAATCATCTCAGGTTGGCAAGAGAGTTCACCTTCTGGTACTTAGAGGCATGTGTGTCATCCTGTCCCTTGAAGTGTGCTTTCTTCAAGTCCTCAGTCCCACCTGCACCTGCCTTAAACACTCTGCAGTGAGCTAGACGTCTCCACTCACTTGGGGGTATATTAATTTTTTTCTTCCTTAACCACACTAAAGACTTTGCTTAGTAAAGCATTTTGAAGATTTAGAAAGTGACTGCTCAGTCTGCTTAGGATTTATATCCCAAACAGATGTGCCAAGAAGTCATAGAAATCAAACTGCTGCTCTGTGAGTGGAATAATAGATTAACTTGCTTTTTTAGTGGTTTCGATTACACAGCTGTACAAATTGCAGTGCAGTCTTCATCGCTAAAGATGCTTTTATCTAAAACATCACTCCAGGGTGGAGGTTTCAGCATGGCAGATACCTTGGGGGACATTCATACGTCCTTTACCAGAGAGAAAATCAGCCAGGTAGGCAAGAGGTGGTTACACTTAGCTTTCCATAAGGAACTTTCTGCCCTTCCTTATAACAACCAAACTGAATATTATTCCATAATGAAAACCAGAAGCTGTCAAATACTAGTACCTTCGCCTCCCCTTTCACTCTCTCAGAGCCTCCATCTCCTCATCTGTTAAATCAGAATGTCAGCACGTGCTATAGTTGAGTGTGAAGTGTCCCCTAAGGCTCAGGTGTTTGAACATGTAGTCCCCAGATAGTGGTGCTATTTGGGAGGTTGTGGGATCTTTCAGGAAATGGGACCTAAAACACAAGTGCAGGGCTTTAGGAATGGGGCTCAGGGCTATAGGCCTACATGGCTTCCGGTGGGAGCTTACACTTTGCTGATCCTCTGAGATGTGAACAACAGCCTTCCAGTCCCAAGACCACAGACAGAAGCTGGTACTGTTGCCTCACTTCTCCTCTGTGATAGCCTGCTACTTAATTATGACCCAGAAGAAACCCCTTTTCCCTTAACTATCTTCTGTCATATTCTATCACAGTAAGAACAAAAGTAACTAATACGGGGCTGGAAAGAGGCTCAGCTGTTAAGAGCACTGGCTGCTCTTCCAGAGACTGGTTGATTGGTCTCGCACCCAGATGGCAGCTAACACCATCTGTTAACTCAGTTCCAGGGGATCTGACACCCTCTTCTGACCACCTCAGGCATTGCATGACATGAGTGCACTAACACAAATGTACAATACACTCATATACATGATTGAAAATAAAAATAAAATATTTTTTTTCTCTTTCTAAATAAAAAAGTATATATATATATTATATAATATATATATATATATTCATTTTTTTGAGACAGGGTCTCCCTGTAGTCCCACCTGGCCTGGAACTCACTCTTGTAGACCAGGCTGGCCTTGAACTCACAAAGATCTGCCTGCCTCTGCCTCCCTAAGTGCTAGGATTAAAGGTGTGCGCCACCACGTCCGCCTAAATAAAAATATTATTTTATATTATTATTTATTGATTTATTTATTTTATTTATTATATTTTAATGTGTATGAGCCTTTAGCAAACTACCAAAGCTAATCTCTCTTCTCTCTCTCTCTCTTTCCTTCTCTCTCTGCTCTCCTCTCTCAGATGAGAGTTCTCTAGAGGAACAGATCTGGTAGAATAAATGCACATCACAAAGGAGACTTAATAAACTGGCTTATACAATATAGGCTGGGTAGTCCAACACTGGCTGTCTTCACACTGATAAAGCTGAGAACCTTAGGGGTGCTCTATCCATGAAGCAAGGTGCCTCAGCACTTACAATCTGGCACTGAAGGACTGAGGATACCCAGAGAGTCACTGGTCTTTGGCCCATGTTTGAAGGCTGAAGAAACTGGGTCCTGATGTCAGTGAAGGATGTCAGCAGCAGTGGCAGAAATAGGGTAGATGCACTCCTCATCAAGGTGTGAAGGTGGGCAGGCAAAACCAGCACTGCTTTCCTCTCAGGCCTCTTTATATTTAGTCTCTGCTGGGAGAGGGCCTTTTCCCTTCAGTTAATCCTTCAGGAAGTGCATCACAGACCTACTCAGAGGCTTGTCTCACATCCAATCAAAGGTGACAAAACACAAGATTAAGCATCACAGATGGGACCTCACTATGTGGCTTGCAGGCTGGACTCAGTCTCATAATCTTCCGTCTCGGCCTCCCACATAGCTGGTCTGCAGGGTGTGCTGCTGCACCTGGCAGTAAATTTTCATTTCTCACTTTACTTTTTCAAGATGTGCTCTTTTGCAGCATAGTTCCTCTTTTTAGCCTGAAAACAATGTGTGGGTGCATGGTCATAATTATATCCCCATTTTGTAGCAAAACAAATAGTAAAGAGATTTTCATTTGCCAGGTGTGATTTCTCCAAGTCAACATGGACATCACTGACTTCTGGTTGACTTAAGTTTGATGACATGAACTTCAGGGAAAGGAAAAGCTTAATATTGTACTAAGGAAAGATCTTCCACAATGGTTACTTAAGTAGAAATACCATGTGGACATATATTTTTGGCAGCCTGGAAAGCAAGACGAAGGGACCATTAGATACAGTACAATTAAATCTTGATTTCAATTACAGCTTATAAGGTTCTCTGGAATCTTGTGAAAAATGGTTATAAAAAATAAACAAGTGGGCACAAGGAGAGGGAGTAATAAATAAACATAAAACCAGGGCCATGGGGCTGGAGAGAGGCTTAGTGGTTAAGAGCACTGCTGTCTTGTAGAAATCCAGGGTTTGATTCCCAGCACCTATATGGTGACTAATATTCATAACTCCAGTTCCAGTGATCTTGATGCCTTCTTCTTTTCCTCCTAGGGCATTGCATACATGGGCGCACTTACATAACATTGCAGGCAGACACTCATACACATAAAATAAAAATAGTAAGTTTTGTTTGTTTGTTTGAGACAGGGCTCTCCCTATAGCCCAGCTGGGCCTGAACTCACCCTGTAACCAAGCTGGCCTTGAACTCACAGAGATCTGCCTGCCTTTGCCTCCAAGTGCTAGGAATTAAAGGCATGTGCCGCATCCTGGCTTAAGAGCAGTTCTTAGCTGTCATGTGGGTGTTGGGAATCAAACCTGGGTCCTCTGCAAGAGCAGTTTGCCGCCCTTAATTGCTTAATTATCTCCAGCCCGATAATTTCTTTTTTTTTTTTTTTTTTTTTACACCTGTGGCTAACAGAGAGACCTTGTCTCCCAAGGGGGAAAAAAAAATCCTAGGCCTTGATGGGGACATAGGTCGGCAGGGAGTCGTGTCCTGGAACAAGGATACCCAGTATGGAGGTTTGCTATGAAGTGTGGAGTGATGGAGAGTATCACAGAGCCTGGCTCTGCAAGAACTTCAGCCACTCCATCCCAAAGCTCCACAGAGTCAGATGCAAGTACTTTAGAGGAAAGCAAGTCTCAGTGCAGGTACATTTTCACAAAGTGAATTCAAAAAAATATAAGATCATGTGCACGTGCATACAGAGATCATTACCACGTAAACTATTATGAGTTAGAATCCATGGAAATGAGAAATAATAAATTCACGCTGCTCTGCAGAGACGGTTCATTTCCAGCACCCACATGGCAGTCTGTAACCATGCTTTTCCAAGGGATCCAACACCCTCTTCTGTGCATTGCATGCACATGGCATCCCATACATACAGGAAAAACATTCACATATATGAAATAAAATAATATAAAATATGGCTGAGTGTGGTGGTGCGTACTTTGATTCCAGACTTGGGAGAAAGAGGCAGGAAGGTCTCGTGAGGATCGAGGCCACCGCCAGAGTGGGCTCCAGGCCACTGGGGCTACAGGGACACCTGTTCAAAAGCCTTAAAAAAAAAAAGAGGTGGGAGATAGCTCAGTGGATAAGGACTTGTCACTAAGCCTGACAACCTGACAACCCCAGAACCCATATGGTGGAAGGAGAGATGATTCCACAAGCTATCCTCTGACGTCCACAAGAAGGTCAGTGCCCTCAAGCGCCCACTTACATCTACCTTCCCACCCACCCACACAAACACATAAATGTCATAATTTTTTTTCAATAAAAATATGGAAAAAATGAAAAAATCAAATCAATATATAATAAATTAGAGTAGGATAAAAGACTATCAGAGTGACCAAATGATTAAGTGACTATAACATTTAGCCCCAACAGGTATAGATACAGTTACAAATGTAGATGCTATAAAATTAATAACTGTTAAAAACTGAATGAAGCCGGGTGTGGTGTGCACGCCTTTAATCCTAGCACTTGGGAGGCAAGAGAGGTGGATCTTGTGAGTTCAAAAGCCAGCCTTCTCCAAAAAGAGTTAAAAACAAAGCTACAGGGAGACCCTGTCTCAAAAAGACCAAAAAAAAAAAAAACAATGAAAATAGGTGATCCAGCACCACATGGCAGCTAGCACCATCTGAAACTTCTTCAGTTCCAGGGGAATCCAACACCCTTTTCTGACTTCTGCGGGCATTGCACAACATGGGTGCACTTCATACATCATAATACACTACAATAATAAATAAAATAAAACAATAGTTTTTAAAAATGAAAAGAGTTATTTATTTATTGTCTTTTGAGACAGAGTCTCCCTATAGTCCCATCTGGCCTGGAGCTGGCTCTGTAGACCAGGCCAACCTTGAACTCACAGAAATCTGCCTGCCTCTGCCTCCCAAGTGCTAGGATTAAAAGCAGAGACAGGATGTTCTTAGGGAAGGTGAAACATTTCATTCTTCTGGGAAGTTCCTCAAGTTTAGGAAGTAAACAATTCAAAAGCTTCAGGAAGCCCCTGAAACCAATCAGATTCACTAGGCCCCTCCCTTCCCAAGTATTAAGCCCTGTGTCCTGCTGAGAGACATTCTTCTCTACCTAAGTGACCTGAAAGAGGCAGATCAGCAAAGCTTCCTGGAATGAGCTGCTGGGAAGATACTCTAACTGTAGATCTATCTGCAGGTTGTACAATGCACTCCAGGTTTCCAGCTTTTGACAACTAGGTGGGGTGGGCTTTGGCTGGTAACAGCCCTTTGAGTCTTTTCTTTTTTTTTTTTTTTTTTTGTGTCTTTTCAAGACAGGGTCTCCGTGTAACCCCAGCTGTCTTGAACTCACCACCTGGTAGACCAGACTGGCCTGAACTCACAAAGATCCGCCTGCCTCTGCCTCTGCCTATGCCTCCTGAGTGCTGGGATTAAAGGCATGTGCCACAACACCCAGTTTGATAGGCTCTTTTAATTTACTCTTTTTTTTTTTTTTTCTTTCTTTTTTTGTCTTTTCAAGACAGGGTCTCCCTGTAGCCCCAGCTGTCCTGGAACTCACTCTGTAGACCAGGCTGGCCTTGAACTCACAAAAGATCCGCGTGCCTCTGCCTCCCAAGTGCTAGGATTAAAGGCATGCGCCACCACGCCCGGCTTAATTTACTCTTTTAACTCCTCCTTAAACTTTCTTCTGGAAACTCATTTCTCTTGGGTTCATTTCCCTCTCCTGGCCAGGATCATTCTACCTAGGGATCCTACTAGTTTTCTCTTGAGCAGATACCATCCAAGTGCTCAGGTGATGTAGGGGATTTCCAGGTGATAAAAAGAACCCACTTGAGGGGTTTTTTTTGTTTGCTTGTTTTTAATTTTTTTTTTTTTTTAATTAGTGTATGTGTGTGGGCCGGCGCATGCCACGGCGAGTGTGTGGAGGTCAGAGGACAGCTTTATGGAGTCAGCTCTCTCCTTCCACCTTCTGTTAATCCTGGGGATCAGACTCAGATCGTGAGGCTTGCACAAGCACCTTTATCAGCTGAACCGTCTTGCTGGCCTCCCAACCATGTTTAGAAGCTACCAGGCACAGTGTAAAGCTGGTGGTTTATTCCTACCAAGCAGATTAACCAAACGAACCACCACCTCCACACTTGAGCTTGTCTGTTTGACACTGAACGCTAGTTTTATAAGGCTCAGGTGTCGCTTGCTTAGGAGTCGAGGGCTTCTCTGTTTTCAGGGCAATCTAGCAAGCGACACCAAAATCAGGGTCACAGGTGGGCCTCCCTGCTTCCTGGCTCTTCTAAAGGAGAACTTGTCCTCTGAGGATGAGAGTCTACAACATGCAGATGAGCCAATCTGACAAAGCCTCCAGTTTCCTCTGCTAGTTCTGAGGGAGGCTGTTCTGAGCTCTTACAGCTCCAAAGAGGGGGAAGGGGGCGTCTTGCTTGTGGTTCCCGCATGAGAGCTATGAATCTCACCAAAGGTTCCATGCCAGGTCTTTCCTAATGCGTAGCAGTCTGTCTTCTCTTTGTCAGTGATCTAGGCTGTTTGCAGAGAGGTGCAGGTGCACATGGCTTTGGGAGAAACGCTGATGGGAAATCTGTGAGGTGCCATGTGTCACCAAGGAAAAACATACCAGGAAACAGGAGGTCACACCAGCTGCTCTCTGGCCTGGAGGCTATAAAAGACCTTTGAGTCTCTAGTGAATTCCTGAAGTTGTTCAACTTCAAGTGCCACAATTCTGCTCTTCCTGGGATAGCAGTCTCTGTGTCCTGCTGAGGAAGGGGAGGGGAGGAAGGCAGGCTGAGCAGCTCTGGGATCCAGAAGGGAACCTCTTTGTATGAGAAGCCTCACTGGCCGTCACGGAGGCCACTTACCGAGGATATTTAAAGAGATGAAAGTACGTTTCCATAAATACTCTTTGGTTCATCCCTTTGTTTTTGTAATAGAACACTCAGATGAAAGAAACTCTAACCAATTCTTCCCATCTCTTCCCTGTGTGGAGTCAGGTCCCTCCGAGTAGGCGGGAACAGGATTTTACTGTGTCCTAGAGGCAGAAGTTACCCGAGGGTATTTTCAGCAGTGACCACCCTTGGCAGTCCTCGATAACTGGTTTTGGGTTCCAAAGCTCTACTGGAGAAGCAAGAGTCCTTGCTGCGTTTCTGACCTCTGATTCCATGGCTCAGAATTAGCTAGGAGGTCAAACACCAGGATTGGGGGGTGGCTTGTCACCACCCAGAGGTCCTGCTGTGGATGCCAGAGCCAGAACATAATCATCAGGGCTAGGAATACCAGGAGGCATAATGGGAACTGCTCGTCATTTCCTGGAGTCTCCCCGGGATAGCTAGAGGAGGCCATCATTGATGTTAAATGCTATGGCAGATATCCCAAGCCGGAAGCCACCATTTCCAAATTCTATGAACTCCCCCTCTCTTCTCTGCCTCTGGCCTCTGGCCTTGAGGATAAGAAGGGTTCTTCTCCCTGAGGTCCATCAGGATCACCTTGTATGGGCTGAGGCTGGCTTTGCAAATAAGACACACTTGTCTGTAGGTCTGGGCTCCAACACCGACATTAACATAGCCAAAAGAACAGGGGCCCACACAAGCTGATGCAGCATCTTTGGCTGCTTCAGACATATGTAGCATTCGATGGTGCCGTCTTACCTTCGCCTCTGGCCAGTACTGCTGCTCCTGATGCTGGGCTCCCCTGCACAGGAATTCTCAGGGGATGCAGAGGCCAAGGGCCCCTTGCTTGCCATCCTTTCAAAGGTTTTCAGTGAAAATTCCCTCAGGAAAATCCTAACTCTACCCACGCTCCCCTGTGGGTCTATCAGTTGATGAGGCAGTCTTAGCAAAGCATCAGCTGGTGAGATTGATGACAGTTTTTTTTTTTTTCTTTTTGAGACAGGGTCTCCCTGTCGCCCTAACTGGCCTGGAACTCACTCTGTAGACCAGACTGGCCTTGAACTCCCAGAGATCTGCCTGCCTCTGCCTCCAGAGTGCTAGGATTAAAGGTGTGCGCCACTACGCCTGGCTTAAAGGTCATTCTTAGCCACCATGTGGGTGCTGGGAATCGAACCCTGGTCCTCTGCAAGAGCAGTCAGTGCTCTTAACCACTGAGCCATTGCTCTAGCCCCGATGATACAGTTTTATGGTACATCTCAGAAGGATTTCTACTGGAAGATGTCGCAGGAAGTCATTCCTCATCTGGAGCTTTAAATTCCAGATCTCCTGTGCTCCATGTAATTGGAAACAACTATTCACATTCTCCTAAGAGGTGTGTTGTTCACATCATTTAGATGGGTAGCTTCAGCTTTATATTACAGATGGGGAGAAAGAAACTACATAAAATGTTTATAGGATAACTGCTAGAAGCAAGTTTCATTTTATACTCAAAATCGTTATTATTATTGGGTATGTATCTGTGCCTACATGTATGATCTGTGTATGCATGATGTATATATATGGGTATGTGTGCAATGGCACACATGTGGAGGTCGGAGGACAACTTTTGGAGTTAGTTCTCTTCTTCCTCCTTTACGTGGGTTCTGGGGGTTGAACTCAGGCTGCCAGGGTTGTGCAGCAAGCATGTTTACCCTCTGAACCATCTTGCCAGCCCTAATTTTGTATCTGACAACATGTGTATAATTTGGTAACCAGTGGTAAAAAATGCTGTCATAAATATTTTGTTTTGGCACTTGTCCTGGTTTTCATTGCTGTGATAAAATACTCTGAAAACCAACCTGGGGAGGAAAGGATTTATTTGGCTTACAGGTCCTGATCACAGACCATCACTGAGGGAAGCCAAGGCAGGAGCTCAAGCAGGGCCGGAACCTGGAGGCAGAAGCTGAAGCAAAGACCATGGAGGAACGCTGCTTACTGCAACTTCTTTTTACAATCAATTTTATGCAAATATATTTGCATATATTGGAATATTTTTAGAAAGTTTTGGAAATGCTCAAATCAAAATCACTAATTACCAGTTAGAAACTGGGCATGGTGGCACATGCCTTTAATCCCAGCACTCAGGAAACAGAGGCAGGTGGATCTCTGTGAGTTCAAGGCTAGCCTGGTCTACATAGTGAGTTCCAGGTCAGCTGGGGCTATAGGGAAACCCTGTCTCAAAAAGACCAAAAAAAATTAGAAACCAAGATCAAACTTTTTAGTTTTTTTCATATTTCTTTTGGAGTGCCAATTCTATAAAGTCTCATTGCCTTTGTTTTCTTTTCTTTCTTTTCTTTTTTTTTGGTCTTTTTTTTTTTTGAGACAGGGTCTCCCTTTAGTCCCAGCTGGCTTGGAGCTCACTATGTAGACCAGGTGGGCCTTGAACTCACAAAGATCCACCTGCCTCTGCCTCCCAAGTGCTAGGATTAAAGGTGTGCACCACCATGCCCGGCTGCCTTTGTTTTCAATCTTTATAAAGTAAAAAGTACTAGACCAATTAAAAATTATTTTTCCAGGCTGGAGAGATGGCCTAGTGGTTAAGAGGGCTGACTGCTCTTGCAGAGGACCTGGGTTCGATCCCCAGCACCCACATGGTGGCTGAGAACCTTCTTTAACTCCAGTTCCAGGGGAATCTTACACCCTTTTCTGATCTCCACGGCATTGCACGACACAGGTGCACAAACCTACATGCAGACAGTACATTCATATACATAAAAAATAAATGATTTTTCCTACTTCCTAAGTTCCTTTTAAACTTTGTAGTTATCACTAAAATGTCCTTGAGTTGAATGAATAACTTTGTGCCAACACTGAGTTTTACTTATTAATAGTTACAGGTCTACACTATTGTACCCTCATCAAAGTCTATCAACTTCATCCCCCTCAAAAATTCCACCAAAACTTCCTGAGCATCTCAAACTAGCTTTTTTGTTGTTGTTGATGTTTGTTTTTTGTTTGTTTTTTGGACACAGGGTCTCCCTGTAGCCCCAGCTAGTTTGGAACTTGCTATGTAGAACAGACTGGCCTTGATCTCAGAGAGATCCATATGCCTCTGCCTCCCAAGCGCTGGAATTAAAGGTGCGTGCCACCACACCTAGTTATTTCATATTATCTTAATGTGGGAGTATGGTTACTAGACATACTATATGCAACTTCCCCTAGATGAAAATGAAGATTAGCCAGGTGCGGTAGTGCAGACGTTTAATCCTAGTACTTGGGAGGTAGAGGTAGGCAGATCTTTGTGAGTTCAAGGCCAGCCTGGTCTACAGACTGAGTTCCCGGACAGCTGGAGCTACAGGGAAACCCTGTCTAGAAAAGACCAAAGGAAAAAAAAAAAATGAAAATTAAGATTAATTTGTTTTCATAGAATTAAGACACATTAGGAGTGTATTGGGTTTATAGATTGAGTTGGAAGAAATTAATTTTTAAATTGTGTTCAGTTTTTCATTTTATTGATTAGTAAAATTTGAAATTACAATTTCCTAGAAAAGTAGAAAGGATTTTCTTATAGATGGTTAAGACAAATTCTCGGGGGCTGGAGAGATAGCCTAGCGGTTAAGAGCGCTGACTGCTCTTGCAGAGGACCTGGGTTCGATCCCCAGCACCCACATGGTGGCTGAGAACTGTCTTTAACTCTAGTTCCAGGGGAACCCGACACCTTCTGACCTCCGTGGCATTGCATGACACCGGTGCACAAACCTACATGCAGACAGTACATTCATACACATACAAAAATAAATAAAATTTAAAAAAAATTAAAGAGAAAAAAGACAAATTCTCAATACTGTATCCTTATTAAATATATATTTCCTGATATGCCCAGTATCCTATATATAATGCCTATAAAACCCTTGCAAGTTGCTTTTTCAGGTTGTTTGGTTTTTTTTTTTTTATCTTTTCGAGACAGGGTCTCCCTGTAGCCTCAGCTGTCCTGGAACTCACTCTGTAGACCAGGCTGGTCTTGAACTCACAAAGACTGCCTGCCTCTACTTCCGGGGGGGGGGTGCCAATGCAGGATGGGATTAAAAAAGGTGTGTGCCACCACTCCTCACAATTGCCTGGACTACAGGCGAGACCCTGTCTCAAAAGACCAAAAAAAAAAAAAAAAAAAAAAAAAAAGATAGTCATTAGCAGCCAAGGAGGTAGCTCAGTGAATACGGCAACTCGCTGCTAAGCCTGATGATCTGAGTCTAATACCCAGGACCCAAATCGTACAAGGAGAAACTGACTCCCACAAATTGTCTTCTCATCTCCACTTACCTGCCAAGAAACATGGGCGTGTGTACACACACACACACACACACACACACATACACACGCACAAGATAAATAAAGGAATAAATATGGGGCTGGAGAGATGGCTCAGCAGTTGAGAGCACTGACTGCTCTTGCAGAGGACCTGGGTTTGATCCCCAGCACCCACAAGGTGGCTAAGAACTGTCTTTAAGGCAGGCATGGTGACACACGCCTTAAAAAAAAAAAGGAAAGAAATATAAAAAATAAAATGGGGTCAGGAGAGATGGCTCAGTGGTTAAGAGCACTGACTGCTCTTGCAGAGGCCCTGGGTTCGATTCCCAGCACCCACTTGGAGGCTAAGAACCTTCTTTAAACTGGGCATGGTGGCATACACTTTTAATCCCAGCACTCAGGAGGCAGAGGCAAGGCGGATCTCTGTGAGTTCAAGGCCAGCCTGGTCTACAGAGTGAGTTCCAGGCCAGCTGGGGCTTCAGGGAGACCCTGTCTCAAAAAGACAAAACAAAACACTGAACACATAAAATTAATTAAAAATCACTCAACACATAAAAATAAAATATTAAAAATAAAATGATACTCATTAATTTAACTGTTTATTAATTTATAGAAGACTTTGACAATAGCAAAGCATTGTCCAGAGGACTTTATTATTCCTCAAATTTAACTACAACAAAAACAATAAAACCCTCTATAGCCTAGAATATGGTTTATGGAGAGAAGCAGGGTGCAAGGACCAAAATTCAATGCTACTTCCCAAAGCCTGGCTGCCTCCCTCCCTGAAAGACTCCTTTCTTGTTTAGCTTTAAACTACTTTAGGCTGATTTCTGATACCTGCATCAAGAATTCTAAAATATAAGCCTGGCGTGGTGGCGCACGCCTTTAATCCTAGCACTCAGGAGGCAGAGGCAGGAGGATCTTTGTGAGTTCAAGGCCAGCCTGGTCTACAAATTGAGTTCCAGGACAGCTGGGGCTACAGGGAAACCCTGTTTCAAAAATACCAAAAAGAAAAAAGAAAAAAAAAAATTCTAAAATATGTATTTTATGTTAAACTACCTAGCAACTTATTATCATCCATTTATTGCACTGACCCAAGTGATTCTCAGCTATCATGACCTTAAGAATCAGGTACCAGGGGCTGGAGAGATAGCTCAGTGGTTAAGAGCACTGACTGCTCTTGCGGATGACCTGGGTTTGATACCCAGCACCCACATGGCGGCTACAACACCCTCTTCTGACCTCCACGGCATTGCAGGACACAGGTGCACCAACCTACATGCAGACAGTATGTTCATACACATAAAAAATAATAAAATAAAAAGAATCAGATACCTAAACCTAAGCTAGGTATGGTGACACACCTTTAATCTCAGGACTCAGGAGGCAGATAGTCAGATCTCTGAGTTCAAGGCCAGCCTGGTCTACATAGTGAGTTCCAGGACAGCTGGGCCTACAGAGAGACCCTATTTCAAAAAGACAAAAGAAGAGAAGAGGAGAGGAGAGGAAAAGAAAAGAAAAAAGAAAAGAAAAAAAAAGAAAAGAAAAGAATCATGTACTTAAACCAACCTGATGTGACTTCTGTCATTCAAAGTCTCAATAAGGGCCTCAGGTAAGGGGCATCTATCTGTTACTGAAAGCCGGTTCATCTCTGGGTGGTCCACGGGTCACACTATATAAGTATATTTAGGCAATAAATGGAAAGAGTGAAAGAGTTTCACAGCCCTGCTCTCTACCACAGGAAGAGAATCTGTATCTTTGAAGACTGATACTGAAACCAGAGCTTAGCTTTATGAGTTCCTTCTCTCAAACACCAAGAGAAGAAGGAAAATATATAGAAATCAGTAAGTGTCATCAGGAAGTGATTATTAATTTTTCTGAAAACATAATGCCTTTGGGGTTTTAAATGAAAGCACTCATTTAAACCATTCCTGTAATGAATACTATTCAAAAAGAGCAGTACGGGCTGGAGAGATAGTCTAGCGGTTAAGAGCACCAACTGCTCTTACAGAGGATCCTGGTTCGATCCCCAGCACCCACATAGTGGCTTAGAACCATCTGTAACTCCAATTCTAGGAGAACTCCAGTTCCAGGGGAATCCAAGACCCTCTTCTGACCTCCGCAGCATTGCACGACATGGGTGCACAAACCTACATGCAGACGGTACATTCATACACATACAAAAAGTAAAAAAAAATTAATAAAAAAACCCAAAAACAAAAAGTAGTACACAAACTTTTCTTTCCTCAGTCTAACAGAAATACTTATGACTCTAACAGGTGTATTCTTTGTATTTTTTCATTTGCATCTGATTGTGTGTGTGTCTTGCTGGAGATGGAGATCCAACCTGGCACTACATGTATGCTAAGCAAATGCTCTACCACTAAGCTACACCCCAACACTCTGTTTCTGTGATCCAAAAACTCATTCTTTCACTTATACATCCTTCAGGAATTAAATTTAGATACAAAGCAATGATAGATGAAAATTTGTTGTGTGTAGAACACATCAGTTGATGCAACTCCTTCCCATTAATAACGACATATTAGGGCTGGAGAGATGGCTCAGCGGTTAAGAGCACTTGACTGCTCTTGCAGAGGACCTGGGTTCGACTCCCAGCACCCACATGGTGGCTAAGAACGGTCTTTAACTCCAGTTCCAGGGGAATCTGACACCCTTTTCTGACCTCCGCAGCACTGCTCGAGATGGGTGCACCTATCTACATGCAGGCAGTACACTCATACGCAGTCAAAAAAAAAAAAAAAAAGAACAACATATTAATACCTAAGTAGGTATTCTTTAAATTGACCTGATATTCAAGAACTAAGTTGCAAATTTGTCAAATAAAAACCATGTGGAATTCTGCGCTTTATAAAAGTTCTGACAGAGCTGGGGTGAAAGCTCAGTCTGTAATGTTTTACTTTATAAGTATGAGGAGCTGAGGCGAAGTGCCAGAATCCACATAAAAAAGCTGGGCGTTGTGGCATGCACTGGGGGAGTGGCACTCCCAGCACTAGGAAGGCAGAGACAGATTCAGTCTAGTCTAATCAGCAAGCCCCTGCCGCAAAGGAGGTGGATGGTATTCCTCAAGATAACACCGTGCTTGTCTTCTGGGCCCCACAGTACATGTACATACTCATGCACCCACACACAGAAATACATCCACATAAAAACACATTTTAAAAGTTCCTGAAAGCATGTACATTTTGTAATTAACCTTTCTCTCACATCACAATTGAAATTACATATAGTGTCTCATAACACTTTTAGGAACAAGCACTATAGAGTTTTGATTATTGTTATCACTATTATTATCATTATTAGCTTTTTAACTCCAGCACCTACAAGCTAAGGTTGAGAGTTAATAATAGTACTGGGAGAGTTGGCTAGGACAGAAAAATGAGACATTTTGGAAAGAATGTAGCAGACTGGACAGCTCGGCTGAGGCACAGGGTTAGGAAAAGGTGCCAAAAACAAGGTAAAAATGAAACAGAATTTTGTTCACTCCTGTGATGGTTTGAATGAGTGTCCCCATAGGCTTCAAGTATTTGAATACCTGGTCTCTAGATCGTGGTAGTGTTTGGGAAAGGTCATGGGACCTCTAGGAAAATGGTTATGCTGAAGGAAGTGTACACGTCACTGGGGGAGGGCTTTGAGAGTGGTCTTAAGCCTTGCCAGATTTCCAGTTTTCCTGCTCTGCTTCCTGTGGCTGTGTGAAGGAATGACAGCACAGCTTTCTACTCTGGCCACCTCCAGCTGCCATGCCTCCCCGGCCACTATGGACTCTTCTCTCTGCAACCATATACCAAATAAAACTCTTTTTCAAGAAGTGGTCATATCCAGCAAGAGATATGTTCTGGGGTTTAAGAAAATCACAGGTAATTAACCAGGGATCTTACTATAGTGATGTTTTTATGTAGTGTTTAGTGTGCTGACAGTTCAGATTTGATATCCATTGTTAAAAGATGGTAATGTTGGGCTGGAGATGGCCTAGCGGTTAAGAGCGCCGACTGCTCTTGCAGAGGACCCGGGTTCGATCCCCAGCACCCACATGGCACTGAGAACCGTCTTTGACTCCAGTTCCAGGGGAATCCGATGCCCTCTTCTGACCTCCGCGGCATTGCATAACACAGGTTAAAGATCCACAACTGCCACCCGTATGTGGTACATACCTTTAATCCCAGCATTGGGAGACAGAAGAAGAAATGTAACATGCAGAATAAAATGCTCTTAACTCTTTGGAAGGAGCAACAGTCAGAGAAACTCAGGAGACAGGAAGTTCTCTTTCTATCTATCTATCTATCTATCTATCTATCTATCTATCTATCTATCTATCTAATCTTTTTGAGACAAGGTCTCCCTATCTTCCTGTAGCCCCAGCTGGCCTGGAACTCACTATGTAGACCAGGCTGGCCTTGAACTCACAGAAATCCACCTGCCTCTGCCTCCTGAGTACCTAAAGGTGTGTGCCACCACATCCAGCTAAAAGTTGTTGAAATCTTAAAAACTCTTTCATGCCTACAATCCCAGTACTGGGTAGGCTGAGGCAGGAGGACCACCAAGAGTTCAAGGCCAGTCTGGCTGCCTAGTGAGTTCCAGGTCAGCCTGAGCTACAGAATGAAACCCTGTCTCAAAAGAGAAAACAGAATAATCAAAGCTATCTCAGCTGCCTTTGTGGCCAGGGCAGAGGGGATTCAGAGGCACGTGGAAGCCACTGCTGAACGCCATTTTGCTTTTTGCCAAGGCTGCAGTGTCTCTGATGTGGGCTGAACAGCAGTGCCTTCTGCCTCTCCTCCTCCTCCCAAATCTCACTAGAGTGCCTGTCACTGATGGAATCTAAACAAGGCTGGTGGGTGTTTCAGAGAAACAGCAGCTGGGCTTTCTTCCCCTGCTAAATTAGCAAGAGTGTGCAAAAGTGTGCAAGAGACTGAGCACCAGCAGGTAGTATCTGGCACACACCAAAAGCTGAATCTCAGTTCATTCAAAGATCTCTTATTCTACAGGCTTAGTGATACGTGCCTGTCTTCCCAGCTGCTGGGGAAGATGGCAGGTTCAAGGCCAGCTTGGGCCACACAGTAAGTCTAAAATAATAATTTTTTTTTATTCTTGTATGTGTATGAATGTACTGTCTGCATGTAGGTTTGTGCACCCATATCATGCAATGCCTCGGATGTCAGAAGAGGGCGTCGGATTCCCCTGGAACTGGCGTTAAAGACAGTTCTTAGCTGCCATGTGGGTGCTGGGGATCGAACCCTGGTCCTCTGCAAGAGCAGTCAGTGCTCGTAACTGCTGAGCCATCTCTCCAGCCCTGAGACTCCATTTTTCTTTTTTTTGACTTTTTTTTTTTTATTAATTTTTTATTTATTTCTGTATGTGTGAATGTACTGTCTGCATGCAAGTTTGTGCACCCGTGTCGTGCAAGGCCACGGAGGTCAGAAGAGGGTCTTGGATTCCCCTGGAACTGGAGTTCTCCTGGATTTGGAGTTTCAGACGGTTCTCGTCCGCCATGTGGGTGCTGGGGATCGAACCCGGGTCCTCTGCAAGAGCAGTTGGCGCTCTTAACCGCTAGGCCATCTCTCCAGCCCCCTTTTTTTGACTTTTTTAAAAATTTTATTTATTTTTTGTATGTGTATGAATGTGCTGTCTGCATGCAGATTTGTGCACCCGTGTCATGCAATGCCACGGAGGTCAGAAGAGGGTCTCGGATTCCCCTGGAACTGGAGTTCTCCTGGAATTGGAGTTACAGACAGTTCCCAGCCACCATGTGGGTGCTGGGGATCGAACCCGGGTCCTCTGCAAGAGCAGTTGGTGCTCTTAACCGCTAGGCTATCTTTCCAGCCCCCAGACTCCATTTTTCTTTTTAAACTTTATTTATTTCTGTATGTGTATGAATGTATTGTCTGCATGCAGGTCTGTGCACCCGTCTTGTGCAATGCCGCGGGGGTCAGAAGAGGGTGTCGGATTCCCCTGGAACTGGAGTTCTCCTGGAATTGGAGTTTCAGACGGTTCTCAGCCACCATGTGGGTGCTGGGGATCGAACCCGGGTCCTCTGTAAGAACAGTCGGTGCTCTTAACCGCTAGGCCATCTCTCCAGCCCCGAGACTCCATTTTTTTTTTTTTTTGGTCTTTTCAAGACAGGGTCTCCCTGTAGTCCCAGCTGTCCTGGAACTAGCTATGTAGACCAGGCTGGCCTTGAACTCACAAAGATCCGCCTGCCTCTGCCTCCCAAGTGCTAGGATTAAAGGCTGCGCCACCACGCCCGGCTATGACTCTGTTTTAAGTAGAAATACAGAGGTGGGATGACCCTGCACCTTGGTGAACACGTAAGCCCACCATCTGCCCAGCACTTCCCATGAGGCACACTGATAAATAACATAATCCTAGAAGGAAGAGTGGATTCGTACTAATTTAGCAAAGCAAATTTGGGCAACAGGGATATATGAATGTATTAAAATCTTAGGGCTGGGCGTGGTGGCGCATGCCTTTAATCCTAGCACTAGGGAGGTAGAGGCAGCTGGATCTTTGTGAGTTCAAGGCCAGCCTGGTCTACAGAGCAAGTTCCAGGACAGCTGGGGCTACAGGGAGACCCTGTCTTGAAAAGACCAAAAAAAAAAAAATCAGATCAAGAAAATCAGGCCCCCAAATCTATCAATATATCACACTGAGGAAAGGGTGCAGCAGCCTCAGCTGGACCCCATAGAGGAGAGGACACCTAACGCTGCTTTACTGACCTATCATTTGATCGCCCAGGCAGAGGGCACCCTGCTGTCTCAGTGGCTTCATCTCAGCTGGGTTCCCACTGTTGATGTGGTCTGACTGAGCTGCACCTGCCCATCTGCCCGTTTATCCGTCTGGACCTGCCGTCCATTCATCTGCCCGTTTATCCGTCTGGACCTGGTCCTGCCTTTTGCTTCTGTGGCCTTCAAGCTCACGTACCTTCTGCAATTGGGCTTGCCTCTGCAGTGCTGTGCCTACAGCAGACCTCCAGCGAGGATCCTAATCTTGTTCCCACAGAGACAGTCTTTGCATCCTTGTCAGCCTGTGCTTGCCTCCAATTAGGCTTCTTCAGAATTCTTGAACTCTGCTGCAGTCTCCTTAACCCTTTGTAACCAATTTTAACACACACACACACACACACACACACACGTTAGAATGAATATATAGACATATAAATAGATATATTTGCTGTGTGATACGTAATGTGTGATCTGTGACATACCATTAATAGTTAAGATTGGAATAAAATAACTTGTGGAAGTTGGGGAGGTAGCTCAGGTTATAAAGTGCTTGCCATGCAAATATGAGAACATGAATTTAATCCTCAGCACCTTCGTAAAACCTGGGAGTCCTGGTCTGGTTGTAATTCCAGCCCTGGGGAGACAGAGACAGGAGGGTCCCTCAGGGTCACTGCCCAGTTAATCCTGTCTAATGACAAGCCCCAGGTTCCAGTGAGAGCCCCTGTCTCAAAAACAAGGTGGAAGCTCCTGAGGAACAATACCAAGGCTGACCTTTGACCCACATACACAAGCACACATGCAAGCATGCACAGACCCCGGCCCACAGACATACACACACACACACACACACGCATGCACACGCACACACACACACACACACACAAACGTGTTGTCCCTGGCCATCTATCAAGGGAAATGCAGACTAGTTGGCAAATGGCTGCTGACAGAACTTGTGAATTTATTGTTTTTTAATACAGGCATGGTGGCGTGTGCCTTTAATCCTAGCACTCAGGAGGCAGAGGCAGGCGGATCTTTGTGAGTTCAAGGCCAGCCTGGTCTACAGAGTGAGTTCCAGGCCAGCTAGGGCTACAGGGAGACCCTGTCTTGAAAGGACAAAATAAATAAATAAATAAATAAATAAATAAATAAATAAATAAATAAATTCTTGGATTGAAAAAAGTCATAAACATGTCTAAATTCCTGATACGGCATCCTGATGCTCAGGATAGTGGTATAAATCTGTTATGCCAACAATAGGGAAGTACAGGCAGGAGGCTTGGAAGTTCAAGGTCACCCTCTGCTACATAGGGAGTTTGAAACCAGCCTAGGCTACACAAGACCCCATTCAAAGAAAACGAAGGCCTTGCATACACAGGCACACACACATACATGCAAAGGCCTTGCATACACAGGCACACACACATACATGCAGGCAAAACACTCAACACATAAGATTAAACAAAACAAATCTGCTATTCTTTCTTCAGTTTACAAATGAGTTCTGGACACAGGCACACACATACATGCAGGCAAAACACTCAACACATAAGATTAAACAAAACAAAACAAAAAAATCTGTTATTCTTTCTTCAGGTTACAAATGAGTTCTGGATAAATTCTATCCAATGAGGCACTGAGGCACGGGTAGAAGCTGTAGGCTCTTATGGGCTGAAAATTTATATATTTGAGAAAGAGAGTCTTTCTTTTTGGTCTGGAACTCATTTGTGGAGATTAGGCTGGTCTCTGCCTCCAGAAAGCTGAAATTAAAGGATGCAGCACTATGCCAGGTGGTAGAGTCTATTTTTAAATTTTATTTATTTATTTTTATTTTATTTCTTGTCTTTT
>VZQC01014627.1:1457070-1694905 GCA_009823505.1 Rhizomys pruinosus | reverse complement strand
CATTTTTTTGGGGGGGGGTCTTTTTGAGACAAGGTCTCCCTGTAGGCCCAGCTGTCCCGGAACTCACTCTGTAGACCAGGCTGGCCTTGAACTCACAAAGATCCGCCTGCCTCTGCCTCCCAAGTGCTAGGATTAAAGGCGTGCGCCACCATGCCCGACTATCCCTGATCCTCTTACTCAGCCTTCAAACTCCAGTTCACAGTGCTCATGATCAATTCTTCCTCAATCCCCTCCCTCCTTTCACCTCATCTTCACCATTCTTCTGGTTTATTGCCCCCCCCCTGAATTTCTAGAATATTCCATTTACCTTTCTTTTATAACACTGGGCACCTTGAACCTGATGATCTACTTTAATCCATGCCTCATGGACCTTGATCGTGGGGAACCATCAGCATTCCTTGGGAAGGCCCATGTCTGTTTATGTCTGTGCTGCCCTGGCACTGAGCGGTGCCTTGACACAGCAGGTCCCCTGGGCTAGAGCAGGAAGCAACCACCCGGCCCTCCCTTCACTGCTGTTGCCAGTTCCCTGGAGCCCGGGGCTCTGTAGGTGCTCATTCCAACTCCCTTGCCTAACTTGGGAACCTCCCTCCACCCCTTTCCTTCTCTTCCCCTGCCCTGCTCGCTGCAGGGTCTCCTAATTAAGCACAGACAAGGCTCCTTTGGAGACGCACTCTTGGCACCTGCTGGCGGCTCCCTCCGCCTCCTGTTGCTTGCTTACATCCTTAGCTTGGCTGGCTGACGGGAGGCTGCCCTGGAGGCTCACACTAACCAGACTTCACCTGTTCAAAGATGACAGGCAGTAAAGCCTCAAAGTTCAGCGTGTTCTCCGTCTCAGCCAGCTCTAGAAATGGCTCACCTTGGAACTGAGCCCGACATTAATAATACGGTGAGCAGGGGAGACAAGGGTAGCACCTGCCTTGTAATCACGCTACATTAGCCTTTTTATGTAAGTAGTTTTTCTTGTGGGAGGCAAGACCTAACTTGTTCTAGATATAAATCTGTGTAATGATAAGCTAGGCTCTATTGTAACTTATATTTACCTTTCTTACTGATCTCAGAAATATGAAACTTGAAAGAAACTAGTGAGGACTAAATACTGTGAATGGTTCTCATCAATTCCCAATGTGTGAGGGCACACACACACACACACACACACACACTTCCTATAGAAATTTTTCTGACATGAATCCCTCTACAGTTAAAGAAGAGACGAATCTGCAGCATTTTGCATGTGACAGTGTCTGGTTCCACGAAGCTCCACAGCAAATAAATGAATCCAGCGAGAAGACTCTTTGCACAGTAAGTGCTTTTAGGACTTTTTTTGAACTCTCATTTCTGTTTCTCATACGTGACACCTGAATTTCCCTTCTTAGGAAGAAAATTTTCATTAGGCAGAGTGATGGAGAGTAAATAATTACAAAGAAAACCAACATAATTATGGGAGATACCATTGTCTCCCCAAGCCGTATCTCCTTCTTCCTAATAGAATCTCTACTTCACACCTGTAATCCCAGCACTCGGAGGCAGCTGCATCAGCACAATTTCAAAGCCAGACTGAGCAACAGAATGAGTTCCAGGCCAACCTGAGCTAACCTCCCTCTCTCCTAATAAAGAGGAAAAAAAAAAATCCATGTATTATCAGGGCATCAAAGAGGCAGCGGAAAGACCAACTTTCCCTTCGGAACTACATACTGAAACGGCAAATTTTCCTAAGGATTTGAGGAAAGATTCCTTAGAAATGAACTTAAGTTAGCTGTGAGGTGCAGAACCTTTTCTCTTCTGCTCAGCCCTCCTTTTCTTTTCTCTGTCTAGAATGTGGACACAACGGCAGGATTTCCAAAGACACCTTGGACCATCAGTGGCTGTGCACTAGAACTGGTGAACATGTGATCTCTGTGAGGTAGAGCACATGATCTCTGTAAAGTAAAGGAGTCTGGATCTCTGATAACTGTGAAGCTCCCAAATCAGCTGCAAGCACTGCCTCTACATGAAAGAAGAATGACTGTTCATTTGCACCATTGCTGTCTTACAATTTCAGTAGTGTGCATCCAGTCATAACCAACAAACAAGCCCAATAACACATTTTATTGAGTTTGGAATAGACTAAGGATTTAAACATCCTTCTTCCTCTCAGTTACATTATTCAATGATTATAAACCTCTCTCTCTCTCTCTCTCTCTCTCTCTCTCTCTCTCTCTCTTAATTTTTAAAGTGATTTCTGGGGCTGGAGAGATGGTCTAGCGGTTAAGAGCGCCGACCGCTCTTGCAGAGGACCCGGGTTCGATCCCCAGCACCCACATGGCGGCCAAAAACCGTCTGAAACTCCAATTCCAGGAGAACTCCAGTTCCAGGGGAATCCGACACCCTCTTCTGACCTCCGAGGCATTGCAGGACACGGGTGCACAAACCTGCATGCAGACAATACATTCATACACATACAGAAATAAATAAAATTAAATTAAAAAAAATTAAAAAAAAAGTGATTTCTTTGGGGGTTACAGTGACTGTAAAGAAGTATGAGGAAGGGGCTGGAGAGGTGGCTTGGAAGTTAAGAGGACTGGCTGTTCTTAAAGAGGACCCAGGTTCAGTTCACAGCACAGCTAATAATTGTCCCTACTCCAGTTCCAAGGACTCTGACACCCTCTTCTGACCTCCTTTGGCATTGAACGACACAGATCACTTACATACATATGGGCAATACTCACATACACATAATGAATAGATAAATTATTATAAGAAGAAGCATGAGGAAGTTTCTAGAAAGCTCATAAAGTCTGTTTCTTGATCAGATGTTTTCAGATCCTTGGGTTCTGTGAAAATGCTTTGAGTCAGGGGCTAGAGAGATGGCTCAGCGATTAAGAGCACTGACTGCTCTTGCAGAGGAACCATGTTCGATTCCTAGCACCCACATGGCAGCCAAGAACCATCTTTAGGCGGGGCATGGCGGTGCACGCCTTTAATCCCAGCACTGGAGAGGCAGAAGCAGACATGATCTCTGGGAGTTCAAGGCCAGCCTGGTCTACTTAGTAAGCTCCAGGCCAGCTGGGACTAAAGGGAGACCCTGTCTCAAAAAGACCAAAAAGAAAATGCTTTGAGACATATTTCAAGCACACACCAGTTTCTGATTTTTTTGTTTGTTTATTTGTCTTTTCGAGACAGGGTCTCCCTGTAGCCCAGCTGTCCTGGAACTCACTCTGTACACTAGGCTGGCTTTGAACTCACAAAGATCCGCCTGCCTCTGCCTCCCAAGTGCTGGGATTAAAGGCGTGTGCCACCACCCCCAGTTTGAATTTTTTTATACATCAGTAAAACATTTAAAAATAACTCCACTGTGTATCTATATTTTTGAAAGGAATTATTAACCAGTTTGGCTAGGATTAGAGTGGTTTTTTTTAATGTGTATGCATGTTTTGCCTGCATGTATGTCAGTGTATCACATTTGTGCAAGTGGGCAGAAGGCAGAAGAAGGCATTGGATCCCCTAGATAAGGAGTTATGGACAATTGTCAGCCACCATGTGGATGCTGGGAACTGCACCTGGGTCCTCTGCAAGAAGTAGCCAGTGCTTGAGCCGGGTGTGGTGGCAGACGCCTGTAATCCCAGCTCTTGGGAGGCAGAGGCAGGTGGATCTCTGTGAGTTTAAGGTCAGCCTGGTCTACATAGCTAGTTCCAGGCCAGCTGGGGCTACAGGGAGACCCTGTATCAAAAAGACAAAAAAAAAAAAAAGAATAGCCAGTGCTCTTAACCACTGAGCCATCTCCCCAGCCCCTTCCCCATTTTTCAAATTCTGTGTGTGTGTGTGTGTGTGTGTGTGTGTGCGCGTTCATGTGTGCTGTGGTGTACCTTGTTTGAGACAAAGCGTCTCTTGTTTGCTGCTGCATAGACAAGGCTGCCTGGTCCTCCAGCTTCCAAGGATTCTCCTATCTCTGTCTCCCATCTTGTCACAGGAATGCTGGGATTACAGATACATGCTGCTGTATCTGGCTTTACACGGATTCTAGGAATCCAAACTCAGGTTCTAACACTTACACTGCAAGCAATGCCAGCTTTTATGCAGTGCTGGGCTCCAAAATCAGGTCCTCGTGCTTGCTCGGCAAGCAGCTTGCTCACTGAACCATCTCTCCATCTCTTCGTTCAGGCTTTTGTTTGTTTGTTTTTAGCTTGATTTTCCACATTTGGGAGAGTAGGGATGGTGTCCACCATGGGGGGCAGAGGACAACTTGCAGTCGTTGACTCTCTCCTACCATGTGGGTTCTAGGGCTTGAACTCAAGTCATCAGGCTTTGTGGCAAGTGCCTGTACCTGCTGAGCCACCTCTCTGGCCCCTTGTCCATGTTTTCAAGTGGAATTGCTAACCAGTAATTCCATACATACACACACAGTTGCTTCCTGCTGTGTCGGGCAAATCGTGGTTCTTTGTGGAATATTAGAGAGAATATATTATAGGTTAAATAACCTCTTGCGGACCACTAGGAAAATGTATTTCAAGCTCCAAACAACTGACTTACAAGTGATCTTCTGAATTCATTTGTAAATTAGGGGCCATGGAGGGCTCTTCAGCACTGGTATTAATCATGAGCTACAAGTAAAATTTCAGGCAATTCTCTTCAAGCTGTAAAAAATTATGTAAGTCTAAAACATAAGAGGGTGAAAATCATAATGCAATTATCACAAGAAACTGTCAAAAGCCCTTAACTACACTAGTTTAAAAGAGAGGAACAGAGTAACTTCTTGATACTGTACTGAAAATGCAAACACTGTGACTGACACAAACCATGTCGAAATAGAACATTTTAGTGCATGGCAAAAAAAGAAGAAAAAGAAAAGATGTCTGCGTTTTAAGCAGTCAAAGAACAAAATTGAAAATGCAAGCAACTGGAAAAATGGCAGTTCATAGAAACTCTCTGTTAAAATACAGTAGGACTATAAATTTTCATGGTAATTTAAAATATACTCCTTGATGGCTTTTTTTTTTTTTTTTTTTTTTTTTTTTTTTTTTTTTTTTTTTGTCTTTTCGAGACAGGGTCTCCCTGTACCCCGGCTGTCCTGGAACTCACTCTAGACCACAGGCTGGCTTGAACTCACAGAGATCACCTGCCCTGCCCCAATCCCGAGTGCTAGGATTAAAGGCGTGCGCCGCCCAGCAATGGCTTTCAAAACTTATCCAGAAGTATCAGTTTGGCATTGGAAGGAAGCTGATTTTGTGGGTGAATATTCGGCCTGGCCTGCAGTCCTTTCTGTTAAAATGGTCTTCTAACAAAAGAGTGAGTCTAGAGAGCCAGCCGTTTTTCTCAAACACTTCAGTCCCCGCACCCTCCCCGCCATCCCCTACTTTTCTCAAACACTTCAGTTCCCCCCATCCCCCCCACCCCCCAACTCCCCCCCCCCCACCCCCCAACCCACCACCCCCACCCCCAATCTGGGACAAACTGCAGAACTCTGAACTGAGGTCAGGCCACTCGTATGTTATCTGCAGAACCAGAATCAGTACTCATTGAACAAGCAGGTAGTAGGGGCTCCAGGACTCCAGAGGCAAATCAAGGTGAGGCACCAATAACTAAGTCTCATGAAAGCCAAGGTGATGGGGGAGCAGAAACATGTAAGCGAGCCAAGGACGCCCATTTAACCCTGGAAAAGAGAAAGCATAGGCAAGAAACCAAAGGAAGAGGCCAGGCTGCGGGGGGGGGGGGGGGGGGGGGGCAGCCCAGGGCAATGTGTTCTGTCTCTGAATTTTTGTTCCTATGAACTCTGGCTCTATTGTTTTTTAAATTATTAACCATTTTAGGATTGGGGATTTAATTCAGTGGTAGAGCACTTGCCAGGATTTGAGCCCTGGAACTAAAAATTAATCAATCAGCTTTGCCCATGACCAGTACTACCAAGTCAACTTTTTACCTGATTTTTTTCTTGATTTTTTTCTTTTTTTTGAGACAGGTCTCCCTGTAGCCCCAGCTGCCCTGGAACTCACTCTGTAGACCAGGCTGGCCTTGAACTCACAGAGATCCACCTACCTCTGCCTCCTGAGTGCTAGAATTAAAGGCATGTGCCACCATGCCTGGCTTAAAGACAGTTCTTAGCCGCCATGTGGGTGCTGGGAATCAAACCCCAGTCCTCTGCAAGAGCAGTGGGTGCTCTTAACCGCTGAGCCATCTCTTCAGCCCCTTTACCAAATGTTTTTAAAGTCTTATTTTATTTTAAATTTATTTTCTTATGTGTTTGAGTGTACTGTCTGCATGCAGGTTGGCGCACCCATGTCCTGCAATGCCGCAGATGTCAGAAGAGGGTGTTGGATTCCCCTGGAACTGGAGTTAGAGACGGTTCCTAGCTGCCATGTGGGTGCTGGGAATCGAACCTGCGTCCTCTGCAAGAGCTGTCGGTGCTCTCAACCACCGAGCCATCTCTTCAGCCCCTTTACCTAATGTTTTTAGAGTCTGATTTTATTTTTTACTTATATGTGTGTGTGTACATGTGTATGTGCACATGGAAGCCAGAAAAGGCTGTCGAATTCCCTGGAGCTAGAGTTATAGGTTGTGAGTCACCTGATGTGGGTGCTAGGAACTTAACTCCAATTATCTGCAAGGGCAACAAGCACTCTTAACTGCTGAGCTCTATCTCCAGCCCTGGGTTTCATGTATCCCAGACAGATCTCCCACTTACTAGGTAGCTAAGGACAACTTTGAACTTCTGATCTTTCTGCCTCTACCTCCCAAGTACTGAAACTAAAGACATAAGCCATCACTCCTGGATAGTGGGTTTGTGCACTATTCTGGGGATCAAACCCAGGACTTCATACATGCTAGGCAAGCATTCTTCATCTGAGCCACATCCCCAACCTCTTTTTTTTAATTTGAATAAATAATTCTTCAACATCTATCATTTGTCAAGCACTGTTCTTTGCCCTAATAATATAGTAGTAAATTAAAGAGAAAAAAAACCATGAGCTTATTGGGATCAAGTAGGATCATTACAATGAGTAGCTAGATAGAATTATGATTTGGAGAGGGAATGCAGCAGTAAGGACAGGTTGTCACAAGAGAGAAGAGCGTTTTTTTTTTTTGTTTTTTTTTTTTTTTTTTTTTTTTTGAGGGTCTCCCTGCAGCCCCAGCTGGCCTGGAACATGCTATGTAGACCAGGCTGGCCTTGAACTCACAGAGATCTACTTGTGTCTGCCTTCTGAGTGCTGGGATTAAAGGCATGCACCACCACACCCAGCAAGAAGGACATCTTGGTCTTTTTATTTTTTTGTATTTTTTTTTTTTTTTGAGACAGGGTCTCCCTTTACTCCCAGCTAGCCTGGAGCTCACTCTGTAGACCAGGCTGGCCTTAAACTCACAGAGATCCACCTACCTCTGCCTCCTGAGTGCTAGGATTAAAGGCGTGTGCCACCATGCCCAGCTGCAAGAAGGACATCTTATGGTGAACCTTGCCCAGTGTCTTTTTGGAAGGAGTTTAAGTGAAGATTATTTTTCTTTCAAATATATATTTTTTAAATTTTATGGGTAAGAATGTATTGCCTGCCTATGTGTACATGCACCCATGTAGCCATGTCATGCAATGCCCAAAGAGGTCAGAAGAGGGGATTGGATTCCCCTGAAACTGGAGTTACAGAAGGTTGTTAGCCACCATGTATGTGCTGGGAATCAAACCCAGGTCTTGTTCAAGAGCAGCCTGTGCTCTTCACTGCTGAGCCTTCTCTCCAACATTCCTTGAACACCCTATTTATTTATTTATTTATTTTTTTTTTTATTTTTTATTTTTTTTGGTCTTTTCGAGACAGGGTCTCCCTGTAGCCCCAGCTGTCCTGAAACTTGCTCTGTAGACCAGACTGGCCTTGAACTCACAAAGATCCACCTGCCTCTGCCTCCCAAGTGCTAGGATTAAAGGCGTGCGCCACCACGCCCGGGTGAACACCCTATTTAAATATATGCAAATAAATATATACACATATTGGCTGGGGAGATGGTTCAGTGGTTAAAATGTTTGTTGAGCAAGTGCAAGGATTGCATAGGCATGGTAGGCCACCTGTAATTCTAACCTCTGAAGGCAGACAGGGGATCCCCAGAGCACACTGGTGAGCAAGATTAGCCATACCAACAAGCTCTGTGTTTTGATTGAGAGACCCTGCCCCAATGAATAAGGTGGAAAAGCTCTCAAGGGTGATTTGTGATATCAACTTCAGGGCTCCACATGCATGCACAAACATGTTCTTGCACACCTGCACATGAAACATACACATACACATTCCACACACAGATGAAAATGGGAAAAAGAGCCAGGTGTGGTGGCACATGCCTTTAATCCTAGCACTTGGGAGGCAGAGGCAGGTGGATCTCTGTGAGTTCAAGGCCAGCCTGGTCTACAGAGTGAGCTCCAGGACAGCTGGGCCTACAGGGAGACCCTGTCTCAAAAAGACCAAAAAAAAAAAAAAACCCAACCAGAAAAACGAACAAACAAAAAAGAAAAAACCCACCCAGAAGAGGAACAATAAAGTAATTTTTAAAAATAATGGAAAAGAAAAAATAATATCCGTATTGACTTCCCTTTTCTCCCGACCCACCCCCACAGACTCAAGCCAAATAAGGGCAGAGGTGGAGCCTATACAGCCTGTCGTGAAGTGCTTGCCTTGCCACCATGGAAGGCCTGATTTTGGCCCCCAGAAACCATAATATAAACTGTCACAATGGCTCTTTCGGGTGTCAGACATCAAGATAAGCCAAAAAAAGAAGAACAACCGGTCGCTTTAAAAAGGGGGCCCGGAGCCCATAGTGCAACCCATTCGCTGCAGACACTGGCGCCGGTGCATGCCGTGGTGCGTGCCAAGGACAAGGCCATTAGACAGTTTCCTTATGGGGGGCGGAAGAATAGCCGTAGACGGTTAAGAGCACTGATTGTTTTTGCAGAGGACTGGAGTTCTGATTTGGGTTCGATCCCAGCACGCCCCCCACATGGGCGCTAAGAACCCGTCCTGTAACTCCATTCCGGAGACGTTCCAGGGGAATCCTGAGACCCCCTTCTGACCTGCGTGGCATTGCACGAAACGGGTGCCAGACCTGCATCAGACAGTAAATTCCTACACATACAAAAAATAGAACAATAAAAAAAAAAAAAAAAAAAAAAAGAAGTTCCTTATGGGGCTGGAGAGATGGCCTAGCGGTTAAGAGCTCCAAGTTAAGAGCTCCAACCGCTCTTACAGAGGACCCGGGTTCGATCCCCAGCATCCACATGGTGGCCGAGAACTGTCTGAAACTCCAGTTCCAGGGGAATCCTGCATCCTCTTCTGACCTCCGCGGCATTGCACGACACGGGTGCATAGACTTGCATGCAGACAGTACATTCATACACATACAGAAATAAATAAAAATTAAAAAAAAAAAAGTTCATTATTCGGAACATAGTAGAGGCCGCCGCCTTCAGGGACATTTCTGAAGCGAGCGTCTTTGACGCTTACGTGCTTCCCAAGCTCTACGTCAAGTTGCATTACTGCGTGAGCTGTGCCATTCATAGCAAGGTGGTCAGGAACCGATCTCGCGAAGCCCGGAAAGACCGAACACCACCACCAGGACTTAGTCCTGCTGGTGCTGCCCCACGACCTCCACCAAAGCCCATGTAAAGGCCTGACTTCATAAGGACAGAAGAAAACTAGAATAAAAATAAAATTGAAATTTTACTTAAAAAAAAAAAAGTCAAATGTAGGGGCTGGAGAGATGGCCTAGCGGTTAAGAGCACCGACTGCTCTTGCAGAGGACCCGGGTTCGATCCCCAGCACCCACATGGCAGCTGAGAACTGTCTGTAACTCCAATTCCAGGAGAACTCCAGTTCTAGGGGAATCCGACGCCCTCTTTTGTCCTATGCATTGCACGACACGGGTGCACAAACCTACATGCAGTCAGTACATTCATACACATAAAAAAAAAAAAAACAACTTTAAAAAAATATCCTAGGTACAAGTAAAAAAAAGAAATGTCAAATGTAGCATCACATGCTTATAATCCTAATGCTGGGCAGACAGAGACAGGAGGATCCCTAGGGTTTACTGGCCAGATGGTCAACACTAATTGGTGAGCCCCAAGCGGATGAGAGATATTGTCTCAAAAGAGGTGGATGGCATTTGTGAGGATGACATATGAGTTTATCCTCTGGCCTCTATATGCACATGAACATGCACATACAACTGAGCACATATGCACGCACACATACATCCATAAAAATTAATTATTTAGAGGGCTGGAGAGACGGCCCAGTGGTTAAGAGCACAGGCTGTTCTTGCACAGGACTTGGGTGTTTTGTTTTGTTTTGTTTTGGTCTTTTTGAGACAGGGTCTCCCTGTGGCCCCAGCTGTCCTGGAACTTACTCTGTAGACCAGGATGGCCTTGAACTCACAGAGATCTGCCTGCCTCTGCCTCCCAAGTGCTAGGATTAAAGGCGTGCACCACTACACCTGGCAGGACTTTGGTTTGATTCCCAGCAATTACATGGCAGCTAACAACTATCCATAACTCCAGTTCCAGGGGTCTGACACCGTCTTCTTACTCCATGGGCACTGGGATGCACTTTCACACATGCAGGCAATACACTCATACACACAAAATAAAATAATAAAATACTGAAAAAGTTATTTAATTATTTTTAGGTCTTTTTTTTATGTGTATGAGTGTACTGTCTGCATATAAGTAGGTGCACCCATGTCATGCAGTGCTGCAGAGGTCAGAAGAGGGTGTTGGATTCCCCTGGAACTGGAGTTAAAGACAGTTCTTAGCCGCCATGTGAGTGCTGGGAATTGAACCTGGGTCCTCTGCAAGAGCAGTCAGTACTCTTAACCACTGAGCCATCTCTCCAGCCCCCCGCCTTTTTTTTTTTGAGACAGGGTCTCCCTGTAGCTCCAGCTCTCCTGGAACTCACTATGTAGACCAGGCTGGCCTTGAACTCACAGAGATCCACCTGCTTCTGCCTCCCAAGTGCTAGGATTAAAGGCATGTGCCACCACACCCAGTTTATTTAATATTTTTAAATCATGTTCCTTCCCTAGGTTAATGCATGCGTGTAATCCCAGCACTTCAGAAGCAGAGGCAGGAGGATCAGGAGTTCAAAGCCAGCTTCAGCTACAAAGAGTTTAAGGCTAGCCTGAGCTACATGAGACCCTTCTCAAAAAAAACAAAAACAGAAAGCAGCTAGCTTCTCAGGTTAAAATTTAGGCTCCACTGCCTATCTGCACATAAGCTAGCCCAAATAATATAACCTCCATGAGCTAGCCCAAATAACATAACCTCCATGAGCTAGCCCAAATAACATAACCTCCATGAGCTAGCCCAAATAACATAGCCTCCATGAGCTAGCCCAAATAACATAGCCTCCATGAGCTAGCCCAAATAACATAACCTCCATAAAAAAAAAAGAACAACAGAAAGTCTGCATGAGAAAAATGTTCATTACCTTTAATCCTAGCACTTGGAGAAGCAGGCAGATAGAAAAATTTTTTTTTCTTTTTTTTGTTGCTTCAAGGCAGCCATGGTCTATAGAGTGATTCCAGGACAGCCAGAGCTACAGGGAGACCCTGTCTCAAAAAAGACAAAAAAAAAAAAAAAAAAAAACAAAGTAGCAATTTTGGGCACCATTTAAATGTCAGATTAATTGGTACATAAATTACCCATTGAGTCCCCATAGCAATCCTGTGAAGTAAGAGAAAACATAAAGTTTGCACATGGAAGGTTATGTTATTGGGCAGCTCATGGAGGGTTATGTTCTTTGGGGCTAGCTCATGGAGGCTATGTTATTTGGGCTAGCTCATGGAGGTTATGTTATTTGGGCTAGCTCATGGAGGCTATGTTATTTGGGCTAGCTCATGGAGGTTATGTTATTTGGGCTAGCTCATGGAGGTTATGTTATTTGGGCTAGCTCATGGAGGCTATGTTATTTGGGCTAGCTCATGGAGGCTATGTTATTTGGGCTAGCTCATGGAGGTTATGTTATTTGGGCTAGCTCATGGAGGTTATGTTATTTGGGCTAGCTCATGGAGGTTATATTATTTGGGCTAGCTTATGTGCAGATAGGCAGTGGAGCCTAAATTTTAACCTGAGAGCTAGCTACTTTTCGTTTTTGGTTTTTTTTTAAGGGTTGTTCTTATGTAGGCTCAGGCTAGCCAATTAAACTCTTTGTAGCTGAAGCTGGCTTTGAACTCCTGATTCCTCCTGCCTCTGCTTTGAAGTAGCTGGGATTACACGCATGCCATTAACCTAGGGAAGGAACATGATTTAAAAAATAATTAAATAACCTGGTGTGGTGGCACATGCCTTTAATCCGAAGCACTTGGGAGGGAGAAGGCAGGTGGATCTCTGTGAGTTCACAAGGCCAGCGGGTCTGCCTAGTGAGTTCCAGGAGAGCTGGACGACAGGGAGACCCTGTCTCAAAAAAAAAAAAGGCGGGGGGGGGCATGGAGAGATGGCTAAGGGCGTTAAGAGTACTGACTGCTTCTTCGAGGGACCCAGGTTTCAATTTCCCAGCACTCACCCAATGGCGGCTAAGAAGCTGTCTTTAATCGCCGTTCCAGGGGGAATCACAACACCCCTCTTCTACCTCTGCAAGCATCTGCATGCAACATGGTGCACCTACTTATATGCAGACGTTACACTCATACCACATAAAAAAAGAGACCTAAAAATTAAATAACGTTTTCAGTATTTTTTATATTTTATTTTGTGTGTATGAGTTGTATTTGCCTGGCATTGTAAGTATCCAGTGCCCATGGAAGGATAAGAAGACGGTGTCAGACCCCCTGGGAAACTGGAAGTGTGTTGCTAGTTGTTAGCTGCCATGAGTGCTGGGAATCTAAACCAAAAGTCGCCTGGCCAGGTTGATCAGTGGTGCACGCCTTAATCCTAGCACTTGGGAGGCAAGAGGCAGGCAGGATCTCTGTGAGTGGTCAAGGCCCATCCTGGTCAAGAGTAATCCAGGGACAGCTGGGGCCACAGGGAGACCCTGTCTCAAAAAAGACAAACCAACAAAACAACAACAACCCAAGGTCCTGTGCAAGAACAGCCTGTGCTCTTAACCCACTGGGCCGTCTCTCAAAGCCCTCTAAATAATTAATTTTTATGGATGTATGTGTGCTTGCATATGTGCCTCATGTTGTATGTTGCATGTTCATGTGCATCATAGCAGGCGCCGGGGATACATACCATAATGTCATCCTCACGAATGCCACTCCACCTCTTTTGAGAAAATATCTCTCATACCGCTTGGGGCTCACCCAATTAGTTTCGACCCTTCTGGCCTAGTTAAACCCTAGGATCCTCTGTCTCTCTGTCTGCCCAGCATTAGGATTATAGGCATAGTGGATGCTACAATTTGACATTTCTTTTTTTTACTTGTACCTAGGATATTTTTTTAAGTTGTTTTTTTTGTTTTGTCATGATGAATGTACTGACTGCAGTAGGTGTGCACGCCGTGTCGTGCAATGCACATAGGAGGCAGAAGACGGCGTAGATGGATTTCCCCTCGAACTGGGAATTTTTCTCCTGGAATTGGAGTTACAGGACATGTTCTAGCGCCATGTGGGTGCGGTGAATCGAAACCCGGTCTCTGCGCAAGGCAGTCAGGTGCTCTTAAACCGCTAGGCCTCCTCATCCAGCCCCCCTACATTTGACTTTTTTTTTTTAAGTAAAATTTCAAGTTTTTAAATTTTTATTCTAGTTTCTTCTGTCCTTATGAAGTCAGGCCTTCACATGGGCTTTGGTGGAGGTCGTGGGGCAGCACCAGCAGGACTAAGTCCTGGTGGTGGTGTTCGGTCTTTCCGGGCTTCACAGATCGGTTCCTGACCATCTTGCTATGAATGGCACAGCTCACGCAGTAATGCAACTTGACGTAGAGCTTGGGAAGCACGTAAGCGTCAAAGACGCTCGCTTCAGAAATGTCCCTGAATGCGGCGCTCTACTAATGGTTCCGAATATGAATTTTTTTTTTTTTTAAGTTTTATTTATTTTGTATGTGTATGAATGTACTGTCTGCATGCAAGTCTATTCAGCCCCGTGTCATGCATGCCGCGGGGAGGTAGAAAGAGGATGCAGGATTCCCCTGGAACTGGGTTTCCAGATTGAGTCAAACATTGCTCCTCCGGCCAGCCATGTGCGAATGCTAGGGGATCAACCCGTCTCCTCTTAAGAGCGGTTGAGCTCTTAACTTGAAGCTGCTTAACCGCTAGGGCCATCTCTCCGCCCCATAAGGAACTTCTTTTTTTTTTTTTATTGTGTTTTTGTTTGTATGTGTATGAATTATTGTCTGCATGCAGGTCTGGCACCACGTTCCGTGCAAATGCCCGCGGAGGTCAGAAGAGGGTTCTCGGATTCCCCTGGAAACTGGAGTCTCCTGGAATTGGAGTTACAGACGGTTCTTAAGCCGCCATGTGGGGCGCTGGGATCGAACCCGGGTCCGCTGTAACGAGCGTATGTGCTCTTAACCGTTAGGCTATCTCTCCAGCCCCCCATAAGGAACTTCTTAATGGCCTTGTCCTTCGGCACGCACCACGGCATGCACCGGGCGCAGTTCGTGCAGCGAATGGGCTGCACATGGCCGCGGCCCTTTTTAGCGCGACCGTTGTTTCTTCTTTTTTTGGTCATCTTGGAGTCAGAACCCGAAAGAGCCATTTGACATTTTTATATGGTTTCTGGGGGCCAAACTCAGGCCTTCATGGTGGCAAGGCAAGCACTTCACTGACTAAGCCGTATCTCGAGCCTCTGCCATCTGCTCTTGGTGTGGGGGAGAAAAAGAGGAAGCAATATGTATTTTTTCTTTTCCCATTTTAAAAATTCATTTATTTGTTCTCTTTCTGGTGGTTTTTTTTTTTGTTTGTTCGTTTTTGGTTGGGTTTTTTTTTTTTTTGGTCTTTTTGAGAACAGGGTCTCCCTGTCGGGCCCGATGTCCTGCGAGCTCACTCTGTAGACCAGGCCTTTGGTCCCCCTTTGAACTCACCGAGATCCACCTGCTCTGCTCCCAAGTGCTAGGATTTAAAGGCATGTGCCAACAACACCTGGCCTTTTTCCCTTTCATCTGTGTGGTACATGTGTAGTCGTATGTTTCATGTGCCAGGTGTGCACGAACATGTTTTTTGTGCATGCATGGAGCCCGAAGTTGATCTCACAAATTCACCTTGAGAGCTCTTTTCCACCTTATTCATTGGGGCAGGGTCTCTCAATCAAAACACAGAGCTTGTTGGTATGGCTAATCTTGCTCACCAGTGTGCTCTGGGGATTCCCCTGTCTCCTTCAGAGGTTAGAATTACAGGTGGCCTACCATGCCTATGCAATCCTTGCACTTGCTCAACAAACATTTTAACCACTGAACCATTTTTTCTCCAGCCAATATGTGTATATATTTATTTGCATATATTTAAATAGGGTGTTCACCCGGGCGTGGTGGCGCACGCCTTTAATCCTAGCACCTGGGGAGGCAAAGGCGGTGGCTTTTGGAGTTCAAGGCCGTTTGCTACAGAAAGCACGTTTCAGGACAGCTGGGGCTACAGGGAGACCCTTGCTCGAAAAGACCAAAAAAAATAAAAAAAAAAAAAAAAAAAAAATAAATACAATAAATAAAATAGGGTTCAAGGAATGTTGGAGAGAAGGCTCAGCAAGTGAAGAGCAAGGCTGCTCTTGAACAAAGACCTGTGTTTGATCCCCAGCAATTACCTGGTGGCTAACAACCTCTGTAACTCCCGTTTCAGGGGAAATCCAATCCCCTCTTCTGACTCTTTGGGCATGCATGACATGGCTAATGGGTGCAGTACACATATGCAGGCACTACTTCTTACCCATAAATTTAAAAAATATATATTGAAAGAAAATAATCTCACTTAAACTCTTCCAAAACGCCATGGGCACGGTTCACCATATACATAAGATGTCCTCTTGCAGCTGGGAATGGTGGGCCACCACGCCTTTAATCCTAGCACTCAGGAGGCAGAGGTAGGTGGGTCTCTGTGTTAAGGCCAGCCTGGTCTACAGCGTGAGCTCCAGGCTAGCTGGGAGTTAAAGGGAGAGACCCTTGGTCTCACAAAAAAAAAAAAAATCCCAAAAAAAACTACAAAGACCAAGATGTCCTTCTTGCCTGGGTGTGGTTGTGCTGCCTTTAATCCCAGCACTCAGGAAGGCAGACAACAAGTAGATCTCTGTGCGTTCAAGGCCAGCTGGTCTACATAGCATGTTCCAGGGCAGCGGGGCTACAGCTGGAGACCCTCTCTCAAAAGGTCAAAAAAAAAAAAAAAAAAAAAAAAAAAAATAAAAAAAAAAACGCTTTTTCTTTGTGACAACCTGTCCTTACTGCTGCATTCCCTCTCCAAATCATAATTCTATCTAGCTACTCATTGTAATGATCCTACTTGATCCCAATAAGCTCATGGTTTTTTTTCTCTTTAATTACTACTATATTATTAGTGCAAAGAACAGTGCTTGGACACAGGATAAGTTGAAAGAATTCTTCTTCAAATTCAAAAAAAGAGGTTGGGGATGTGGCTCCCGATGAAGAATGCTGCCTAGCATGTCTGAATCTGGGTTTGATCCCCAGCATAGTGCCAAACCACATCCAGGAGTGATGTCTTATGTCTTTAGTTTCTAGTACTTGGGAGGTCGAGGCAAAAGATCAGAAGTTCAAAGTTGTCCTTAGCTACCTAGTAAGTGGGAGATCTGTCTGGAGAATCATCACTGCAGGCTGGGGATAGAGCTCAGTAGTAGAAGTTGCTTGTTGGCCTTGAGATAATTGGATTAAGTTCCTAGCACCCCACATCAGGTTACTCACCAACCTATACCTAGCTCCAGGGACTTCGACCGCTTTTCTGGCTTCCATGTGCCACATACACCTGTACACACACACATATAAGTAAAAAATAAAATCAGACTCTAAAAACATTAGGTAAAGGGGCTGAAGGTGGCTCGGTGGTTGAGAGCACCGACAGCTCTTGCAGCGGACGCAGGTTCGATCCCATCACCCACATGGTCAGCTAGGAACTGTCTCTATATCCAGTTCCAGGGGAATCAACACCCTCTTCTGACATCTGCGGCAATGCCAGGACATGGTGCACCAACCTGATGCAGACAGTACACTCAAACACATAGACATAAAATTTAAAATAAAATAAGACTTTAAAAACTTGGTTAAAGGGGCTGAAGAATGGCTCAGCGTTTGGTTTTAAGAGCACCCCCTGCTCTTGGCGAGGACTGGGGTTTGATTCCGCACCCACATGGCGGCCAAGGAACGTCTTTAAGCCAGGACATGGTGGCACCTGCCTTTAATTTAGACCACGGCGGCAGAGGTAGGTGGATTTCAGTTGTCTACACCACCAGTTCCAGGCCAGCCTGGTCTACCGAGTGAGTTCCCGGGCAGCTGGGGCTACAGGGAGACCTGTCTCAAAAAAAAAAACGAAAAAAATCAAGAAAGAAAAAAATCAGGTAAAAGTTGACTTGGTAGTACTGGTCATGGGCAAAGCTGATTGATTAATTTTTAGTTCCAGGGCTCAAATCCTGGCAATTGCTCTACCACTGAATTACATCCCCAATCCTAAAATGGTTAATAATTTAAAAAACAATAGAGCCAGAGTTCATAGGAACAAAAATTCAGAGACAGAACACATTTTTCCCTGGGCTGCCCCCCCCCCCCCCCCCCCGCCAGCTGCCTCTTCCTTTGGTTTCTTGCCTATGTTTNCTTACAGGGACCCGGGTTCGATCCCCAGCGCCCACATGGCGGCTAAGAACCGTCTGTACTCCAATTCAAGGAGAACTCCAGTTCCAGGGGAATCGAGACCCTCTTCTGACCTCCGCGGCATTGCAGGACACGGGTGCACAGACCTGCATGCAGACAATACATTCTTACACATACAAAAATAAACATAAAAAAAAAAAAAAAAAGAAGTTCCTTATGGGGCTGGAGAGATGGCCTAGCGGTTAAGAGCTCAAGTTAAGAGCTCACAACCGCTCCTTAAGAGGACCGGTTCGACTCCCCAGCATCCACCATGGTGGCCGAGAGAACTGTCTGACGAAACTCCAGTTCCAGGGGAATCCTGCATCCTCTTCTGACCTCCCGGCAATTGCACGGCGGGCCTGATAGACTTTGCATGCAGACAGTACATTCATACACATACTAGAAATAATAAAATAAATAAAAAAAAAAAAGTTCATATTCGGAACATAGTAGAGGCCGCCGCCTTCAGGGACATTTCTGAAGCGAGCGTCTTTGACGCTTACGTGCTTCCCAAGCTCTACGTCAAGTTGCATTACTGCGTGAGCTGTGCCATTCATAGCAAGTGGTCAGGAACCGATCTGGAAGCCCGGAAAGACCGAACACCACCACCAGGACTTAGTCCTGCTGGTGCTGCCCCACGACCTCCACCAAAGCCCATGTAAAGGCCTGATTCATAAGGACAGAAGAAAACTAGAATAAAAATTTTAAATTGAAATTTTACTAAAAAAAAAAAAAGTCAAATGTAGGGGCTGGAGAGGAGCCTACGCGTTAAGAGCACCGACTGCTCTTGCCAGGACCTGGTTTGATCTCACCAGCACCCACATGGCGCTAGAACATGTCTTAACTCCAATTCCAGGAGGAGATCTCCAGTTCCTAGGGGAATCCAACACTTACCTTTCTGATCCTATGCATTGCAACGACAACGGCTGCACAACCCTACTGCAGTCATACATTACATAAACATAAAAAAAAAAAAAAAACAACTTTAAAAAAATATCCTAGGTACAAGTAAAAAAAAGAAATGTCAAATGTAGCATCACTTGCCTATTAATCCAATGCTGGGCAGACAGAGAGACAGAGAAGGGGATCCTAGGGTTTACTGGCCAGATGGTCAACACTAATTGGTGAGCCCCCAAGCGGATGAGAGATATTGTCTCAAAAGAGGTGGATGGCATTTGTGAGGATGCATATGAGTTTATCCTCTGGCCTCTATATGCACATGAACATGCACATACAACTGAGCACATATGACGCACACATACATCCATAAAAATTAATTATTTAGAGGGCTGGAGAGACGGCCCAGTGGTTTAAGAGCACAGGCTGTTCTTGCACAGGACCTTGGGTTTTTGTTTGTTTTTTGTTTTGGTCTTTTTGAGACAGGGTCTCCCTGTGGCACCCAGCTGTCCCTGGAATTACTCTGTACGACCAGGATGGCCTGAACCCAAGATCTGCTGCCTCTGCCTCCCAAGTTGCTAGGATTAAAGGTGTGCACCCTACACCTGGCAGGACTTTGGTTTTATTCCCAGCACTACATGGCAGCTAACACATCTGCACAACTCCAGTTCCAGGGGGTCTGACCCGTCTTCTTACTCCATGGGCACTGGGATGCACTTTCACACATGCAGGCAAAACACTCATACACACAAAATAAAATAATAAAAATACTGAAAACAGTTATTTAATTATTTTTAGGTCTTTTTTTTTATGTGTATGAGTGTACTGTCTGCATATAAGTAGGTGCACCCATGTCATGCAGTGCTGCAGAGGTCAGAGAGGGTGTTGATTCCCCTGGAACTGGGTTAAAGACAGTCTTAGCCGCCATGGTGAGTGCTGGGAATTGAACCTGGTCCTCTGCAAGAGCAGTCAGTACTCTTAACCACTGGCCATCTCTCCAGCCCCCCCCGCCTTTTTTTTTTTTTGAGACAGGGTCTCCCTGTAGCTCAGCTCTCCTGGAACTCACTAGCGACCGGCTGGCCTTTGAACTCACAGAGATCCCACCTGCCTTCTGCCTCCCAAGTGCTAGGATTAAAGGCATGTGCCACCACACCCAGTTTATTTAAATTTTTTAAATCATGTTCCTTCCCTAGTTAATGCATGCGTGTAATCCCAGCACTTCAGAAGCAGAGGCAGGAGGATCAGGAGTTCAAAGCCAGCTTCGCTAAAAGAGTTTAAGGCTAGCCTGAGCTACATAAGAACCTTCAAAAAAAAACAAAAACAGAAAGTAGCTAGCTTCTCAGGTTAAAATTTAGGCTCCACTGCCTATCTGCACATAAGCTAGCCCAAATAATATAACCTCATGAGCTAGCCCAAATAACATAACCTCCATGAGCTAGCCCAAATAACATAACCTCCATGAGCTAGCCCAAATAACATAGCCTCCATGAGCTAGCCCAAATAACATAGCCTCCATGAGCTAGCCCAAATAACATAACCTCCATGAGCTAGCCCAAATAACATAACCTCCATGAGCTAGCCCAAATAACATAGCCTCCATGAGCTAGCCCAAATAACATAACCTCCATGAGCTAGCCCAAATAACATAGCCTCCATGAGCTAGCCCAAATAACATAACCTCCATGAGCTAGCCCAAATAACATAACCTCCATGTGCAAACTTTATTTTTCTCTTACTTCACAGGATTGCTATGGGGACTCAATGGGTAATTTATGTACCAATTATATCTGACATTTAATAGGTGCCCAACAATTGCTACTTTTTTTTTTTTTTTTTTTTTTTTTGTCTTTTTTGCGAAGGTTCTCCCTGTAGCTCTGGCTTCCTGGAACTCGCTATGAAGACAGGCTGGCCTTGAAACTCACAAAGATCTTATCTGCCTCTGCTCCAAGGTGCTAGGATTAAAGGTATGCACCACCATGCCTGGCAATTGCTACTTTTTTTTCACTGTTGAGTTTCATGTGAAATTGCTACTATTTTTATGAATGTTGTAGGTGCTGTTAATGCATTTTTGTTGCAATTTGAAGAAATCTCAGCTAGAAAGGCTGGGTAGCAGGACTTCTGTGACTGCCACATTTGAAGCCTGGCCTTCACCTTGGTTACCCTCTTCACCTTGGTTACCATGCATGTGAACTTGCTAGCACACATGGAGCTGTTATCGCTGTATATTTTACTGTAGGAAGCTCTGGTGAAGGTAGTGATTCTCAGTCAACATTGCTGTCTTACCCAAGCAGACCACTCTTCCCATCAACAAACACAATATCCTTTTTTTTTTTTTTTTTTTCTTTTTTGAGACAGGGTCTCCCTGTAGCCCCAGCTGGCCTGGAACTTACTATGTAGACCAGGCTGGCTTTGAACTCACGGAGACCCGCCTGCCTCTGCCTCTTAAGTGCTGTGATTACAGGCATGTGCCACCACGCCCAGCTACAGTCTCTTTCCAAGCAGAGTCAAATATCATCTTTCCTTGGAAATAACCTCATTTCAAGCCTGATCCATGAGGATATGCATAGGCCACCTTAGTTTTGGGTGCGGTTAAATCTTCAGTCTTATTTTAGTTGTAGATTTCTTCAATTTGTCCTTTTTTTAAAATTATTTTTTTATTATTTATTTTTATATGTGTATGAATGTACTGTCTGTATGCAGGTCTGTGCACCCGTGTCGTGCAATGCCACAGAGGTCAGAAGAGGGTCTCAGATTCCCCTGGAATTGGAGTTACAGACGGTTCTTAGCTGCCATGTGGGTGCTGAGGATCGAACCTGGGTCCTCTGCAAGAGTGTCAGTGCTCTTAACCGCTAGGCTATCTCTCCAGCCCCCAATTTGTCCTTCTTGCTGATGAATGATCTCTCATTTCCTTTTGAATCTCTTCTACTTTTATTTTTCAGACAGTGCCTAGACTTCAGCTATAAGGATACAGTTATCCCTAATATGAAAGATCATGTCAACCATTTAAAAATAGCTTTGTCATCAAGAGTGGTGGCGCATGCCTTTAATCCCAGCATTTCAGGAGACAGAGACAGGCAGATCACTATCAGTTCATGGTCAGCTTGGTCTACATAGCGAGTTCCAGGCCAGCTGGGGCTGCAGGGGAGCCCTGTTTCAAAAAGACCATAAATAAATAAATAAATAAATAAATAAATAAATAAATAAATAACTTTGTCCAATTTAAAATTACTATGTGCTTTCAACCATGAAAAAATAAACTAATATTCTTTTAGTCTAAAATTGTCTTCCTCTCCTTTTCTTGAAAGGAATCCTTGGTGTCTCAATAACTCTAGAGAGGCAAATGCTCTCTAAGCACTGACTCATGTACGTGAGAGAGAGCACTTGGCACTTAAGTATGCTTCAATAGCTATCACTCTGCAGAACAGATGTTTGTATGTTTCGTGGGCATCATAAATATTAAGAATGATGCTATACGGTTTAGAAAGCATTTCTTGTTAATTGTTAATGCTCACTGTGTGGATAAAAGAGGGAAAATCCTTGGGGAGAAATCAAGTCCATTTTTATGTCTAACATTACTGTATTTCAATTTCAAGACTGAAGCTTGAGAGAATTAGTCTCTGATTTCCAGACGATCACCTGAAAATTCTAATGAATGTGGTGCTTGCATGTCCCTGTTCTGTAGAGCACTTAGGTGGAGGAGAGGCAGAGGCCAATTCAAGGCTGGTTGCTTCTCTTCTTGAGTCAAGAATCATGGCTTTACTGAATTTAATTATTCAACCTAATAAAATCAAGATTAATAGCCCCTGTCTTGCAGGGTCCTATGATAGTTTAATAAGACAGGTACATGCACATAAATAGATAAACACATATATACAGAGACATATATACAGAGACATATAGATCTGATGGTCAGTGTTTGGATTGTAGTCAACCCACTTTAAGTGGTAATCAGTGTAGGCTAAGGTAATGCCTAATTTGTACTTAAATTCTTTGAATTTTTGGCAAGGTGGCTCAGTGTTTCTGTCCATAACATAGACAGCTCTGCCCAGTTAAACTTAGGAACAGGGGCTGGAGAGATGGCCTGGCGGTTAAGAGCACTGACCGCTCTTGCAGAGGACCCGGGTTCCATCCCCAGCACCCATATGGTGGCTGAGAACCGTCTTTAACTCCAGTTCCAGGGGAATGTGACACCTCTTCTGACCACGAGGCATTGCACAACACGGGTACACAAACCTACATGCAGACAGTATATTCATACACATAAAAAAATAAATCAAATTGAAAAGAAATAAAGGTTAAAAAGAAACTTAGGAACTTTATTGATGTCCTAAATGCAGTATAAGTGGTTGTTGATATTTCCTACCTGTCCATGACATCATTCCAGGCTGTCCCCAAACTATCTCTCCATCTTCCTGTATCAGGTCCCACAGGTGTGCACCGACCTCAGGGTCTAGAGAAAACATCTGGGTCGGGCCTGCTTTTTTTTGTTGGGAGGTTTCTTATTACATCTTCAAATTCTCATTTATTATGGGTCTGTTTAAACTGTTTCTTTTCTTTTGTTAAGCTTTGGTGATTCCCAGGATTTAAAGATATTCAACGCTTGAGGCGGGACCCGGGCGCTGGGCCAGAGGTCCGGAGAGTCCGGCGGCCAGGGCGGCTGCGCCTTTGGGCAGGATACCCAGAAGCCCAACTGGGCGAGTAGCTTGGGTGCTGGGGCTGGCCTTGAGGCGGGACCCGGGCCGTGGGCCAGAGGGTCCGGAGAGTCCGGCGGCCAGGGCGGCTGCGCCTTTGGGCAGGATACCCAGAAGCCACCTGGGCGAGTAGCTTGGGTTGCTGGGCCTGTGGGGCGGACCCGGGCGCTGGGCCAGAGGGTCCGGAGAGTCCGGCGGCCAGGGCGGCTGGCCTTTGGCAGGATACCCAGAAGCCACTGGTCATAGTAGCTTGGGTTGCTGGGGCCTGAGGGCGGGACCCGGGCGCTGGGCCAGAGGGTCCGGAGAGTCCGCGGCGCCAGGGCGGCTGCGCCTTTGGGCAGGATACCCAGAAGCCACCTGGGCGAGTAGCTTGGGTTCTGGGGCCTTGAGGCGGGACCCGGGCGCTGGGCAGAGTGCCCGGAGAGTCCGGCGCCAGGGCGGCTGCGCCTTTGGGCAGGATACAGAAGCCACCTGGGCGAGTAGCTTGGGTTGCGGGGCCTGTGAGGCGGGACCCGGCGCTGGGCCAGAGGGTCCGAGAGTCCGGCGCAGGGCGGCTGCGCCTTTGGGCAGGATACCCAGAAGCCACCTGGGCGAGTAGCTTGGGTTGCTGGGGCCTTGAGGGCGGGACCCGGGCGCTGGGCCAGAGGGTCCGAGAGTCCGGGGCCAGGGCGGCTGGCCTTTGGCAGGATACCCAAAGCCACCTGGGCGAGTAGCTTGGTTTGCTGGGGCCGTGAGGGCGGAGCCCGGGCGCTGGGCCAGAGGTGCCGGAGAGTCCCGCGGCCAGGGCGGCTGTGCCTTTGGGCAGGATACCCAGAAGCCACCTGGGCGAGTAGCTTGGGTTGCTGGGGCCTTGAGGGCGGGACCCGGGCCGTGGGCCAGAGGGTCTGGAGAGTCCGCGGCCAGGGCGGCTGCGCCTTTGAGCAGGCTGCCGGGGCGCGGGCTAGATCAGGCATAACCCCCCCCCCCCCCCCCGTTGGAGACCTTCAGAACAAGAAGAGAAGAGTGCTTTGGCTTCCAATACCTAATATAGCAACAAAATTGAAAAGCAGACANTCTTTTCGAGACCAGGGTCTCCCTGTGCCCAAGCTGTCCTGGACTCACTCTTAGACCCAGGCTGGGCTTGCACTCACAAGATCCGCTGCCTCTGCCTCCAAGTGCTAGATTAAAGGCGTGTGCCACCACGCCCGGCGACTTCCATTTTTAATCACTTCCATTCCTTACTTGAACAGAATTATATGTTCCGATCCGATTTTTATAACACTACCATGATATTAGAATTGTTTTGTCATGTATGGTCTCTAACTACTAGTTTAAGATTTATTGGAGCCAGGGCTGGTGGCGCATGCCCTTAATCCTAGCACGTCGGAGGAGAGGGCAGGCGTGATCTTTGCTGAGTTTCAAGGCCAGCCTGGTCCGACAGAGTGGAGTTCCCAGGACAGCTGCGGGGCTACAGGGAGACCCTGTCTCGACAGAAGAACAAAAAAAAAAAAAAAAAAAAAAAAAAAAGAATTTATTTGGAAAAAAAAAAAAGAATTTATTTGGGTCAGAGACCACAGGGTAGAATTCTATATAACATTTCAAAAAGACTTGCAGCCATTATTACTCAAATTGTTCAGAAGGATTCAAGCAGAGGGAAATCTCCCAAATTCCTTCTATGAAGCCAGTAACACTCTAATACCAAAATCAGGTAAAGATACAATCAAAAAGGAGAACTATAGACCCATCTCATTAATGAGCACAGTTGCAAAAATTCTCAACAAAAGACTTGCAAACTGCATACAGACCCATATCAAAAAGATCAGCCATCATGACCAAGGTGGATTCATACCAGAGATGCAGGGATGGTTCAACATATGAAAATCAATAAATATCATAAAACACTGGAAGGCAAAAAACACACGATCATCTCAACTGATGCAGAAAAAGCCCTTGACAAAATCCAGCATCCCTTCATGCTTATAGCCCTAGAGGGAATTGGACTTGAGGGATCATTCCTCAATGTAATCAAAGCTATATACAGGAAACCCACAGCCAACATCATCCTAAATGGAGAAGAGACAGAAGCATTCCCCTTAAAGGTAGGAACTTGGCAAGGCTGCCCCGGTTATCACTCCTCTTCAGTATAGTGCTTGAAACCCTTGCTAGGGCAATAAGGCAAGAAAAGGAAACTAAAGGAGTACTAATTGGAAAAGAGGAAGTCAAGCTATCCCTATTTGCTGATGATATGATTGTTTACCTAAGGGATGCTAAAAACTCCACCAGAAAGCTCCTAGAAATAATTAAGAGCTTCAGTAAAGTGGCAGGATACAAAATTAAACTAGAAAAATCAGTAACCTTTCTTTACACCAACAAAGCAACTGAAGAAGGAATACAAGGAGACCTTCCCACTCACAATAGCCTCTAAAACAATAAAATACCTAGGAACAAACTTAACCAAAGACACCAAAGATCTCTACAACAAAAACTTTAAACCCCTGAATAAGAAAATTGAAGAAGACATCAGAAGATGGAAAGACCTCCTATGCTCATGGATTGGAAAAATTAACATGGTAAAAATGTCCATTCATCCAAACTAATATACAGATTCAATGCGATCCCAATTAAAATTCCCAAGAGTTTCTTCAGAAGCTTGGAAAAAAATGTCCTTAATTTCATATGGAAAGACAAAAGACCCCAAATAGCCCTGAGCAAAAAGAGCAATACAGGGGGGGGTCTCTATACTAGACTTCAAATTAGACTGCAGGGTTATAATGATAAAAACAGCTTGGTACTGGCACAAAAACAGACCTGTTGACCAATGGAACAAAACTGAAGATCCAAACTTGAGCACATACAATTTCAGCCACCTCATATTTGACAAAGGGGCCAAGAAGACACAATGGAGGAAAAACAGCATCTTCAACAGGTGGTGTTGGCAAAACTAGATCACCACTTGTAGAAGAATAAAGTTAAACTCCTACCTCTCACCCTGTACAAAAGTCAACTCCAGATGGATCAAAGACCTCAACATGAAACTCAAAACTCTGAAGGTGATAGAAGAAAAGTTTGTTAGCAGCCTACAAGACATAGGTGTACAAAAAGACTTCCCAAATCAGACAGCAGCTGTGCAAGAAATAAGATCGACAATTGACAAATGAGACTTCATTAAACTCAAAAGCTTCTGTACAGCAAAAGAAACAATAAAGGAAGTGAAGATAAAATCCACAGAGTAGGAGGAAACCTTCACTGTAGATACATCTGACAAAGAGTTGATTCCCAGAGTATAGAAACTACTTAAAAAACAAAGAAGAAAGAAAACAAATGAATCACTCAAAAGATGGAGCAAAGAGCTGAACAGAGACAAGTGAGGAATTAGAGATAGCTGAGGAACATCTTAAAAAATGTTCAACATCTCTAATAATTAAGGAAATGTAAATGAAAACCACTTTAAGATATCATCTCACTCTAATAAGCCTGGCTAGGATCAAGAAAACAAATAATACCAAGTGCTGGAGAGGTTGTGGGGAAAGGGGAACACTCATCCACTGCTGGTGGGAATGTAAACTTGTACAGCCACTATGCAAAGCAGTGTGGAGAACCCTTGGAAGACTCAAAATGAGCTTACCACCTGACCCAGTAATACCACTCCTGGGTATATACCCACAAGACTCATCTTACCTCAGAGATATATGCACAGCCATGTTTATTGCAGCTCTGTTCACAATAGCAAATACCTGGAACCACCCCAACTGTCCCTCAAGTGATGAGTGGATAGAGAAAATGTGGTACATCTACACAGTAAAGAAATATTACATCATGAACTTTGCAGGTAAATGGATGGAACTAGAAGATATTATGTTAAGTGGAGTAACACAGTCCCAGAAAAACAAATGACGAATGGTATCCCTCATCTGTGGATGCTAGCTCCAATTACCTAGTTGTAAGTATTTCTTGTGCACGGCCCCTTGAGCTTTTGTCCAAGTATTTGGGAGTGATGTATATTGGAAACAACAACAACAACAACAACATCAACAGAAAAGACTGCGTCAAAGAACTGACTGAAATGGTGAACATCAAAACAATCAACTTCTACATCGAGAATTTTGAGAAAGACTGAGAAAAAGATGAAAAACAAACATGTTTGGCAGAATGCATGAGCTCTGGTGGGGTGGGGGGGGGCAAGGAAGGGGAAATGGGCCTAGACTTGACTGGAAATTTTGTATGAAATGCACAAAGCTTCAATAAAAGTTGGCTTTAAAAAAAGATGAGTGGATGGCAGTTGGGCAGATGGATGGAAGGATGGATGAATGGGTGGGTAGATTGACAGAAAGATAAATAAATGAGTGGTGGATGGATGGATGGATGGATGGAAGAAAGCNGATTTAGATTATTCATCCATTTCTTCTAGGTTTTTAAATTAGTGAGTATATGTTTGAAGTAGTGCCGTATGATTGTGCTGGATATTTTCATCTTTTTGTGATGTTTCCCCGTTCATCACTGTATCTGTTGATTGGAGTTGTGTCCCTCTTTCTCTTTGGTTAACGGCTAGAGGTCTGTCTATTCTTGGCTTTATTCTCTCAAAGAACGAGCTTGTGGATTCATTGATTTTGATGTATGGTTTCTCTTTGTTTCTTATTTCGTCGATTCTGCTCTTGATTTTTGTTATTTCTTCTGTGTCGCTCGGTTTAGGGTTTGTTGTTGTTGTCTCAAGTATTTTGTGCTGCAGTGTTAGTAGGTCATTCACTTGGTGTTCTTTCTGTTTTTTATTGTAGCGCACTTAGAGCTATAACTTCCCTCTCGCTAGGACGACTTTTAAAGTTGTCCATGAGATTTGTGCTGTGTTTGTTTTAATCATTGTGTATTCAGTTCCAGAAGTTTTTTTTCATTTCTTTATTTCTTCCTGACCCCTCATTATGCAGCGAGGTGTTGTTTAGTCGCCATGTGTTCCTGTAGATTATGGGTTATTTGGTGTTATACTTGAGTTCTACTGCACTGTGGTCTGATATGAATGCATGAGATTTGTCAATCTTTTTATATTGGTTGGGTTTTTCCCTGTGCCCAGTATATCGGTCTGATTTTGGGAGAATGTTCCACTGAGAGGCGGATAGAAAGTGTATTCCTCGTGGTGTTTGGGGAAGATATTCTGATAGATGCTTGTGAGGTTCCATTTGGGTATGATGTGGGTCAGTTAGTTTACGTATGTTCTCTGTTTATCCTTGTTCCTGTTGACCTGTCAGGGGACTTAATGGGGTATTTGAAGTCCCCTATATATAGTGTGCTGGGTTAATCTGGTCCTGTGAGATCCTGAGAATTGTCTTTTTAAAGTTTGGTGCACCGGTGGTTGGTGCATATATATTTATAATTGTATGATCTTCATCGGCAATTGTTCCGTTTAATAAGACAGGTAGTGGCCCTTCTTTGTCTTTTGATTTCTTTTGGTTTGGAGAAGTCTATTTTTGTCGGATATTACGAAAGAGCCACCACCTTTCTTTTTGTACCATTTGCTTGGAATACTTTGTCCATCCCTTACCTTAAGTTTTGCCGTATCATTGAAAATGGAGATGTTTTTGTAGACAGATATAGATGGTTTTGTCTTCCTTAACTCCATGCATCCCAGTCTATGCCTTTTGGATTGGGAGTTTAGCCATTAATATTTAAGGTTATATTGAAAGGATGTTGCTTCCTTTTCATTTTATTATCCATCTGGCTTCTAGCTCTGATTTTGCTCCTATGGATATGTTTTTATTAGTTTCTTTTCCTAGGTGCTTTGGAGGATATTTGCTCCTCTCTTCTACCCTTGAATTGCTTCAAGTATTTTAAGAAGAGTTGGTTTTCCAGACATGTATTAATCATCTTGTTTATGTATGGAAGTATGTTTCTCTCCCTTCACTAGATAGACATTTTTTTGTTGGGTAAAGTACTCTGGTTGTCATGCATAGCTCCTTTAACACTGGGAGTCTTGCTTCATGTTTTCTTGCTTTCATGTTTGAGGCGAGAAGTCAGTTGAATTCTAATAGGTTTTCCACTTTGGTGTGTGAGACTGTGTATTTTTTGTGCCCTCAGAATGATTGTCTTATTTGGGCATCTAGATTTTAACTATAATATGGCGTGGGTGTTTTCTTTTCTGATCTTTTTGGTCTGTTTGGGTCCTATGTGCTTCTTGTATTTAATGGGTTTGTCTATTTTTTATTTGGGAAGTTTATTCTTATTATCTTGTGGAAGATCTGATCATACTATTCTCTTGAGATTTCTTTCTCCTTCTCTTACCTTGATACGGACGTGACCTTTTATAGTGTCCCCATATTTTCTGTGTTCCACGTTTGTGTATTTTTAATTTTTCAAGTCTGTTTTATTTGAGCATTTTAATTGCTCTGTGTTGATCTTCTAGATCTGATATTCTTTGTTCTGCTTCCTCCAGTGTCTCTTGAGGCTTTTCCTTTCTTTTTCTTTGTTTTTTTATTATTTTTCTATTCCTTTTTCTTTTCCTGTGTTTTTTTTTATGTTTTATTATCTTCCATTTCCTTTTTGAGCTCCTCAATCTCTTCTTGGTATGCTTCTCAATCTGCTTTCTTGGTGCTCCTTACTTCGTTGGTTGGCTTTCCTTTTTCAGTGTTCTTCTACTTGCCTTATTCGGAGTGTTTTCTTTTTTCTCCCTCTAGTCTTTCTGGAGTTTGTTAGTTGTTCTTAGTTCATTTCTGTGAAGTTGTCATTGACCCTGTAGGTCCTTTTGAGGTTTTCATTCTCTCTCTTTAGTTCTCTATATTCTTTATTTTCTCCTCTAGTTCTTTCCGAGTTTGTCATCTGTATCCTTTAGTTCTTTCTGTGGTTTGTCATTGTATCCCTCTAGGTCCTTTTTTGAGTTTTTCTATTCGTCTCTCTACTTAGTTAGTCCTTGAATTCCTCTTTATAGTTCTTAATTTCTATGCATAAGGTCGGCAATTATCCCTAAGATCTGTTCCTTGCGTTCAACCTCCAAGGGGTCCCATTGTAGCTGTCACCTATCAGGTTGGGTAGAGCTTGTGTGCAGGATTATCCTGTGTCTTGTTCCCATGTTGTCCCTTCGTCGTGTTCCCGGCATGTGGGCTTCCCTTTTGTGGTTTAGATCACAAATAGCAGACGGTTTGTCTTTCCTCCTTCAGATAAGCTTTTTTGTTGTTGTTGTGTTCCCGCTTCCTCCTCCTTGTTTATGGAGTATGAACCTTGCTGCTTTTCATATTTTGTTTAGTAAATAGGTATTGGAAGCCAAAGCACTCTTCTCTTCTTGTTCGCTGAGATTCTCAAGGGGGGGGGGGGGGGTTATGCCTGAATCTTAGCCCGCCGCCCAGGCAGCCTGCCCAAAGGCGCAGCCGACCTGGCGCCGGACTCTCCAGACCCTGCTGGCCCAGCGCCCGGGTCCGCCCTCAAGGCCCCAGCAACCCAATGCTACCTCGCCCAGGGGTGGCTTCTGGTGTATCCGCCCAAAGCGCACAGGCCGCCCTGGCCGACCGGACTCTCCGTACCCGTCTGGCCCAGCGCCCGGGTCCCGCCACCAAGGCTCCAAACCGGAGACAATCCAAGCTACTCGCCCAGGTCACTTATGGGTAGCCCATAAAGGCCAAGCCGCACTGGCCGCCGACCGCTCCGACCCTCTGCCCAGCGCCCGTGTACCGCCCTCACGGCCCCAGCAACCCAAGCTATCGCCAGGTGGCTTCTAGGTATCCTGCCAAAGGCGCAGCCGCCCTGGCCGCCGGACTCTCCGGACCCTCTGCACAGCGCCGGTCCCGCCCTCAAGGCCCCAGCAACCCAAGCTACTCGCCAGTGGCTGCTGGGTATCTGCCCAAAGGCGCAGCCGCCCTGCGCGCCGGACTCTCTCCGGACCCTTGTCCCAGCGCCCGGTCCTCGCACCTCAGGCCCCAGCACCGCAAGTCTACTCGCCCAGGGGCTTCTGGGTATCCTGCCCAAAGGCCGAGCCGCCCCGGCGCCTGGACTTCCGGACCCTCTGGCCAGCGCCCGGGTCCCGCTCACAAGCCCCATCCAGACCCAGTCTACTCGACCATTGGCTTCTGGTTTTCACCTGCCCAAAGGCTGCAGCCGCACCTCGGCCGTCCGGATTCTCTGGACAGCTCTGGCCCAGCGCCGGGTCCCGCCCTCAAGGCCCCAAGCAAACCAAGCTACTCGCCCAGTGGCTTTTGGGTATGCTGCCCAAACGCAGACCGCCCTGCCGCCGGACGCTCCGGGAACCCTCTGAGCCCAGCGCCCGGGTACCGTCAAGGCCACAACCCAAGCACTCGCCCATTGGCTTCTGGGTACCTGCCCGAAAGCGCAGCCCCCTGGCCGAACCGGACTCTCCGACCTCTGGGCCCAGCGCCGGGTCCGAACCCTCAAAGCGTGTGAATATCTTTAAAATCTGGGAATACCAAAGCTTAACAAAAGAAAAGAATCAACAGTTTAAACGGACCTAAGACCAATGAGAATTAATGAAGAATGTAAAAATAAAAACCCAAAAAAAAAAAAAAAAAAAAGCCATGGCCCAGATGTTTTCAGGGTAGATTATCCTATATAAATTTCAAAAGGACTCCGCCATTATGTACTCAAATTGTTCTAGAGATTCAAGCAGAGGGAAATTCTCCAATTCCTTCTTATGAAGCCAGTATCCACTCTAATACCAAAATCAGGTAAAGATACAATCAAAAAGGAGAACTATAGACCCATCTCATTAATGAGCACAGTTGCAAATTCTTCAACAGAATAAACTTGCAAATTCGCATATAGACCCATATCAAAAAGATCAGCATCATGACCCAGGTGGATTCATACCAGAGATGAGGATGGTTCAACATATGAAAATCAATAATATTCATAAAACACGGGAAGACAAAAACACACTGTCATCTCAACTGATGCAGAAAAAGCCTGACAAAATCCAGCATCCCTTCATGCTTAAATCCTAGAGGGAATTGGATGTGAGGATCATTCCTCAATGTAATCAGAAGTATATACAAGAAACGCACATCATGCTAAATGTGGAAGAGACAGAAGCTTCCCCTTAAAGTAGAACTTGGCGAGGTCCTGCCCCTTATCACTCCTCTTCAGTATAGTGCTTGAAACCTTGCTAGGGCAATAAGGAAGAAAAAGGAAACTTAAGGAGTAATAGATTGGAAAAGAGAAAGGTCGAGCATCCCTATTGCTGAAGATGATAATGCATTGTTTACCTAAGGGAGCTAAAAAACTGCACCAGAAAGCTCTAGGAATAATTAAGAGCTTCCAGTAAAGTGGCAGGATAAAAAATGTAACACTAGAAAAATCAATTAACGTTGCTTTACCAACCACAAGCAAACTGAAGAGAAACAAGAGACCTTCCCACGTACAATAAGCTCTAAAAACAATAAATACTAGGAACAAATTAACCAAAGACACCAAGATCTCGTACAACAAGAAACTTTAAGCCCCTGAAAATAAAATTGAAGACAGAACATCAGAAGATGAAAGACCTCCTTAGCGCATTTGGATTGGAAAAAAATTTAACATGGTAACAATGTTCCATTCTCCCAAAGAATATAATTTCAATGTAGATCCCATGGTAAATTTCCCAAGAGTTTCTCAGAGCTTGGAAAAAAATGTCCTGTAATTCATATGGAAAAGACAAAACCCCAAATGATAGCCCTGGAGCAAAAAGAGCAATCGAGGGGGGGTCTCTATATCTAGACGTCAAATTGAACTGCGGGTTATAATGTATAAAAACACTTGGTATGGCACAAAAACAGACTGTATGACAATTGAACAAACTGAAGATCCAAACTTGAGACATACAATTTCAAAGCCACGCTCATGAATTTGACAAAGGGCCAAGATAGCACAATGGGGGGAAGAACAGCATCTCAACAAGGTGGTGTTGCAAAACTAGATCACCACTTGTAGAAGAAAAAGTACAAACTTCCTACTATCCCCCTGTAAAAGTCAACCGCATGAGTGGATCAAAGAACCTCAACATGAAACTCAAAACTCTGAAGATGATAGAAGAAAATTTTGGTTAGCAGTCCTACCAAGCACATAGTCGTCAGGAAAAAACTTCCCAAATCAGACAGCAGCTGTGCAAGAGAATAAGATTCGACAATTGATCAATATGAACTATCATTAAACTCAAAAGACTTCTGTACAAGCAAAAGAGAACAACTAAAGAAGTGAAGATAAAATCCACAGAGTAGGAGAAAACCTTCACTGTAGATACATCTGAACAAAGTTGATTCAGAATATATAAACTACTTAAAAAACAAAGAAGAAAGAAGAAAACAAATGAATCACTCAAAAGATTGGAGCAAAGAGCTGAACAGAGACAAGTGAGAATTAGAGATAGCTGAGGAACATCTTAAAAATGTTCAACATCTCTAATAATTAAGGAAATGTAAATGAAAACCACTTTAAGATATCATCTCACTCTTAAATAAGCCTGGCGCTAGGATCATAGAAAACAAATAATACCAATTGCTGAGAGGTTGTGGGAGCAAAGGGACACTCATCCACTGCTGGTGGGAATTAAACTTGTACGACCACCTATGCAAAGCAGTGTGGGAAACCTTGGAAGACTCAAAATGAGCTTACCACCTGACCCAGTAATACCACTCCTGGGTAGTATCCCACAACTCATCCTACCTCATGAGAATATTGCACAGACCATGTTTATTGCAGCTCTGTTCACAATAGCAAATACTGGAACCAGCCCAAGTCCCTCAATGATGAGTGGATAGAGAAAATGTGGTACATCTACACAGTAAAGAAATATAAATCATGACTTGCAAGGTAAATGGATGGAACTAGAAGATATTAGTTAAGTGGAGTAAACACAGTCCCAGAAAAACAAATGACGAATGGATTACCCTCATCTGTGGATGCTAGCTCCATTACCTAGTTGTAAGTATTTCTTGTGCACGGCCCCTTGAGCTTTTGTCAAGTATTTGGGAGTGATGTATATATGAAAAAACAACAACAACACATCAACAGAAAGACTGCGTCAAAGAATCTGACTGAAATATGGTGAACATCAAAACAATCAACTTCTACATCTAGGAATTTTGAGGAAGACTGAAGAAAAAGATGAAAAAAATAAATGTTTGGAGAATGCATGAGCTCTGGTGGTGGGGGGTAGGGTGGGGGGACATGGGTCTAGATTTGATTAGTAACATAATCTTGTACAAAAATATGTATAATAAAAAGCTGTAATATCTAATACATAAAAAATTTAAAATTAAATAAAAAAATCAAGTAAATACTATTTTGGCAAGGAATGATCTTTGGTGAAATGTAATATATTCTAAGGCTGGAACTTAAACTAGTCTAATTGCTAGAATAAAAACACAGGAATTAAGCTAGAGCCAGGCCCCCACACTGAAATATCTTTTTTTTTTATTTTATTATTTTCGTATGTTGTAAATGTTACTGTCTGCATGCAAGTTTGTGCACCCTTCGTGCAATGCCCGCGCGGAGGTCCAAAGAGGGTCTCGGATTCCCCTGGAACTGGAGTTCTCCTGGAATTGGAGTTTCAGACGGTTCTCGGCCGCCATGTGGGTGCTGGGGATCGAACCCAGGTCCTCTGCAAGAGCGGTCAGTGCTCTTAACCGCTAGGCCATCTTTATTGGTAATGTCATGTATAGTTTAAGAAATAAATAATTGAAGCATTTCAACACGGTCCCCTTAAATTTTCAACTGTAATGTTTAAATGGAAATTTCACTGTTACCTGGTAAAGAATGATGACGTACTAGCTAGGATTATGTTGCAATGGCTTATTAATGTTCATGTTCGTAAAGGATCATGTATGTTACTCATTTCTTTATGTTTTTATTTTTATTGCATTTCTGTATATTTCATACAGAACATCTCAAATAATCTTAGTCCCCTTTACACCGCCTTCCCCACTGGCACCCTTCTACAGCGCCCCCTACTGGAGTTCATACGCTCTCTCAGTTGTGTGAAGGCTCATTGTGTCAAGTTAGCATCCCTAGACGTTCTGCAGTGCAAGTTCATACACCGAGGCCTAGTCAGCCCATCCAGAGTCCCTCGGTTTAAGAAGGTCAGCTTATTGGCAGTCATAAACTGTCAATTTCTTCTGCTAAGATTGGGACCTGCTGCTCATTTCCACAGTTCTCTGCTGGATTTTGTCTGTTTAAATTTACATAGGTCTTGTACACGAGCATTACTCATTTAAAAAAAAATGCATCCTCTTTAGCTTCCAGCAAAGCTCAGGGATGCTTAGTCAAACCACAGAGTCAGTTCAGTGAATCAGGCAGCATCTATCTCGGCCCAGTATCAGCCCTGTGATGAGTGCTCAGTATCTGGACAAAGTAATCCAATTTCCTTTTTTTTTAAATGGAGGATAACTCAGATCCCTTTTATCTGTATTATTATTATTATTATTATTATTATTATTATTGTTATTATTTGTGTGTGTACCTGTGTGTGTGTATGTTTAAGTGCTGTTTGCACAAGCTAGTGTCTATGTGTACATAAAGTCAGAAGACAACTTTTCAAAATCCTTTTCACATTCCTCCTTGATGAGACAGGACTTTCTTCTTTCTCCCACTCTGCTTGGTTCAGGGTAGCCAGCCCCCACAAGCTTCTGGGGAATCCTCTGGCCTCCACCTTCCATTCCAGCATAAGAATGCTTGGGTTACAGTTGTGAGCCATCACATCTTAGTGGCTTTTGTGTGGATTTCGTTGTATTATTGTGTTTTCTTTGAGACTTGTCTTGATAGCCTGCCGGTTGCCATCCTCATGCCTCTGCCTCCTGAGGACTGTGATCACAGACATTTTCACGCTTTCACAGACAAATTCTTTATAAAATAGGATATCGTTTCAATTTCCTTAGCACACATCTATTCATGTGTCTGCTTTAATTATGGTAGGCACAAACCATGTCTTCTATGAATGAGTAGAAAGAGGAGAAAAAGCAAAGTCATATAAAGCTTAAGCTTAAACAAATGGTTTTAAAATCTCATGGCTTCTGGGACAAGAGACAAGAAGGTGAGTGACTTAGCCATTATAATTTACGTTCATATTACTGACTTGGTCAGATTGTTTTCCCTTCTCAGGTAAACACTTTAGTACTTATAATACCATATCCACACCAGCCCCGACCCACCCCCCAACATGAACGAGCACTGTCCAAGATCCACTGGTGGCTCTGCCCTTACCTTCCTTGCCCGTTCATCCCCTCTTGAGTTTTCTTACCACCGCCTTTTTTTTTTTTTGTAAACAAACATAACTCTCTTGAGCTCTGACCTAGACTCTTCCATTCTGTCTTTACTATTTCCGTTGGTGATCATCTTTAATGTCATTGCTCCATATACTATGTCAGATGATTCCAACCCCTGTAAATCCACACAGTAGAGCTCTGTGTTAACCCTTTCAGCTGCAAGGTGCTTTTGACCTTGACTCTAATCTTATCCTGAGCTGTGTTCACCCTGTTCCAGACACAGTCTCTTAATAATTTTGGTTTTTAAGGAGCAGCTTCACTGTTCAGTGACCTAGTATAGTTAATCTGTGTACTACATTGGATGAATATTCCCATGCCAGCATTCTCCATATTAAATCAATTGCACAGCCTGTGTGACTTTCAAAATATTTCTGGACTCAGTCCATTTGTCCATTCTCTCTATTTTTTCTTTTAGGTAAATAAAAGGAAAAATGTGAGTCTCTTCTTTTTTTAAAAAAAAAAAAAAAAGTAAAATTTCGGGGCTGGAGAGATGGCCTAGCGGTCAAGAGCGCCGACCGCTCTTGCAGAGGACCCGGTTTGATCCCCAGCACCCACATGGCGGCCGAGAACTGTCTGAAACTCCAATTCTAGGAGAACTCCAGCTCCAGGGGAATCCAACACCCCCTTCTGACCTCCGCAGCATTGCACGACACGGGTGCACAAACTTGCATGAAGACAGTACATTCAGACACATACAGAAATAAATAAAATTAATACTAAAAAAATTTTTTAAGTAAAATTTCAATTTTATTTTATTTTCCTGGAAGATGGTTTTACTTCTGTCCTTATGAAGGGCTTGGTAGAGGTCATGGGTAGAGGTCTAAATTGTGGTGGGGGTGTTTGGTCTTCCCAGGCTTCCTGAGACTGACTCCTGACCACCTTGCTATGAATGGCACAGCTCACGCAGTAAAGCAGCTTGACAAAGAGCCTGAAAGGCATATAAGCTTGGAAGACACTGGCCTCAGAAATGCCCCTGACATTGGCAGCCTTTACTCTGTTCCAAATAAACTTCTTATCGGCCTTGTCCTTTGGAACGCACCAGGCGTGGGTCATGGCTGCCCCCGTCATTTTTTTTTTTTTTTTTTTTTTTTGGTCATCTTGGAGCTAGGACCTGAAGGAGCCTCTTTTCTTTTCTTGAGACAGTGACTTGTTATGTGAACAAGGCTGATGTTAAACTCCTGAGCTCAAATAATTCTCCTGCTTCAGTCTCTCCAGACTGTAGAACCATGAGTATGTTTGACAATTTTCATCTAAAATATGTCTTTTTTTAATTTTCATTTTTTTATTGATGCTTTGTGTATTTCATACATCATTTTCCAATTCAGTTCAGGCATATTTCCCTTTCCCTTCCCCCCACCCCACCCCACCCCATCCCAGATCATGCATTCTGCCATAACTGTCCTGCATCTTTCTCTCAGGTTTTTTTTTTCATTTTTTAACAATAAGTGATAATTTATGAGTACAAGCATCCTTCATGTAAAACCAATTTGCAAGCAGTTGTGCCCAAACCCACATAGCCCATGGGTCCCACCATCCAGCAGGGGGGGCTTGTATGTTCAACCAGAAAGTGCCAACAGAAAGGTTGGCCCATCTGAACATTGAAAATATGTCTTTTTAAAGAATTACCACACATCCTTCTGAGCATCTGTGTGATGGGGAAAGATGTGGACATACAGCTGGGAAGCCCGTGAGCAGAACTGTGCTCATGTGCAGGTCATAGGACAGCCTGCTGGTTTGGGTCCTTACCTTGCCACTTTGTTTGAGACAGTGTCTCTCTCTGCCTTTGCATAACCCAAACTAAGAAGGTCTTGGCTTCTGATGATTCTCCAGCCTCTGCTCTCCCCTTAGATATGCACTAGAATTATAGTCACTGGCACTAGTACAGTCTAGCTCTTTCATGGGTTCTGTGGATTGGATCTCAGATTCCCAGTCTTGCTTGGGAAGTGTGCCATCTCCTCAGTTCCCAAACAGCATTTTAAATAGTAATGCCTCTCTTGACTCCTTGTGGTAGGCAGAATAACAGACTACCCTTTGGAAAACTGTCCATGTCCTTATCCTCAAAACCTGTAGACATGTTACCATGTAGGGCATATGGCAAACATTTGTAGACATCTTTAAGGTGAAGGACCTTGAGTTGACAAAACTGTCCAGACTGTTCAGGTGATTCTAGTTCCCCAAATACATGGTTGAAAGCTGAGGCCCATTTCGGGAACTGCTAATCAGTAAGGAAAATTATATGCATTACCATTCCCAATTAGAGAAGGATCCAGGGAGAGAGAACTGAGCCTAACTCTTAAGAGAATTAATTCTATTATTTCTTAACACCTATCTCCTTTATTTTAAATCATCTGAGACTAAGGGGCATCTCAGAGTTTTTCTTTCTTACTGACTTAGAATCCCTTTCTGTCTGGCCCTTCGCGCTATGCTATTCCAACTGGTTTCAAGCATCCAATGTATTATTGTTTCTATTATCTTCTTTCTTCCCTCCTGGGACTCCCCGGTGTATGCCTTCTGTTGTTGGTATATCCATAGAGTCTTTTAAGAGGTTTAGGGAGAACTTTAGCAAATGGACATGTTCAATCTGCTACCTCTAAACAAAATCTCTGCATCTTCAATTTCATTTTCCTTTAAGAAAACCAGCTGGTCTCCCACTGCTCCTTCCTCTTCTGGGAGATGTAAGTGGGATCCTCTTAATCCAAAGCTCAGTGAAATCATGGGGAAATAATAGTGCAATTTTATATTCTAAGGTTTTATCACATATTTAAGGTTTATATAAAATCCAATACCAAAAAATAATATTTTTTGGAAACAAAAAATATCCCAAACCTTTGTTCCTCCAGAGAAATTGAAAACCCAGGAAACACTTAGTAGAACACAAATTTTATTTTTTTTACTTAAAAATATTTTATTTATTATTTTTTTTCATTTTTTAACAATAAGTAATAATTTATGAGTACAAGCATCCTTCATGTAAAACCAATTTGCAAGCAGTTGTGCCCAAACCCACACAGCCCAAGGGTCCCACCATCCAGCTGGGGGGCTTGTATGTTCAATCAAGTTGATCGAATAAGTGTCCAGTCTATATTGCTGTAATTTCACCATTCACCCCAATCACAGCCCTTACATTCTACCACACCCCCTCTTCTGCAGATTGTTCCCTAGGCTTAGAAAAGGGGCACAGGTGGATGAGAAACAAAACAGTCTACTTTCTCTGGAGCTGTCGTTTTGGATTCTGGCTGTTTCCTTTCATGGGCTGACAGTTTGTCCAGGAATAACCTTTCAGTCCTACTAATGAAGCACAGGCATTTAGATATATAGGTATTTAAACAGTACTAATTGTTATGGTAGGTTACTTTGGTATAGACACAGATATTTGGATGGTATGTTAATCTATGAATTACATTTTTTCCTGTAAAATATGACAGGGTCTTACTGTGGCTTATAACATCTCCTAACAGCTAGAGGATGTAAGCTTGTGGCATCAGCCATGGGTTATTCCTCCAAGGAGAGAGCTAAGAGCCAATTAGATTTGGGACATATGGGCATATGACTGCCACTGCTGCACAGTATTTCCAGGCAGGTGAGGTGTAGCTGGTGCTGATGGAGGAGTCTTGCTTGACTCAAGGAAAGCTATATTTGCTTTATTGGTTTAGTAGCCTTTGGTAACACTCTCTGGTATTCCAGAGACCAACTGTACACTTGCAAGTGTGGTCTCAATACATCTTTCCCATGCGTACATCAGGTCTTTGACAGCAGGGCCTTATCGTCTCTCTTCTTGCAGGTATCCCAGTTTACAGGCAAGAAGCCTTTACCTTTTGGGGGGGCTTGGATCCGCTGGCCAACATCTCCTTGGTAGAATAATTCATTGCTGATGTCAGAGCTCCTTTATTAATATATTTTGCTTAAGTGCATAGCTTAAGGAGACTTTAGTATTATATTTGGTTCTGAATAGAGAATAATCCTTTTCACAGTTCCTATGTCTATTAGTCAATTAATGAAGGTGGTTTTACCGGTTTTATAAGAGATTACCTCTATGACAGTTGCCTCCAATTTACAGTTAGAGAACGACCTCATCATCATCATCATATTCCACCTTGTTCTATGAAGGAGAGGTAAGAAAGTCTGTCCTATTAAAACTTTGCAGCACCTAGAAGGTAAATTTCATTAGGACTCATTATAAATAGTTGTTACAAGTAGGATCCACAGAGGGGTTTGATGCCTGTAGCAGTCTGATGCTTTTCTTCCTTTCAATGTTCAGATGGGCCAACCTTTCTGCTGGCAATTCATGGTACATCCTACACAATGCAAAGCTGTGTCTATTCTTTCTCAGCCGTTAAGTTGGTGACATTTTGACATGTAGGAACATACAAATCTTTTCCCGTAGTTAGTTTTAAGATTTGAATTGCAAAGTTTTGGACAAAAGCTTTCAAATATATCTGTATCCCCTCTTTAGAACACAAATTTTAATTTAGATAAAGGAAACCCTCCCACTTTTTGCTTTCTGAAGATTATGGAGGATTCCGTTTTAAGCAGGAGATTTAAATTTTTAAATAGGGTTCAAAAGACAATATCTGATTACAGTTGAGTATGACCATTTCTTTAGCATCCTGTGTGTGTGTGTGTGTGCGTGTGAGTGTGTATGTGTGTTTAATTTTAGTCTTTCCTCATTTTCTGGAAAAAAGGTAGACTTAAAATATGTGTTTAAAGAAGCACTTGATTAATCCTAGCACTTGGGAGGCAGAGTAGGCGGATCTTTGTGAATTCAAGGCCAGCCTGGTCTACAGAGTGAGTTCCAGGACAGCTGGGGCTACAGGGAGACCCTGTCTCAAAAAGACCAAAAAATAAAAATAAAAAAATAAATAAAGTAGCACTTGAATAGAATCTTCTTTCAAATGCAAAATGTGGTTTCATTTTCAGTATCTATAGTATTGATTAATATTGTTCCCTTTCCTCATTTGTTGATTTTTCTGGGGAGGTGTAGAGGAAATCAAGTAAAAAAGAGAAAAGAAAGACGAGAGAGAGAGAGACAGAGAGAGACAGAGAGAGAGAGAGAGAGAGAGAGAGAGAGAGAGAAAATAATAACCATTTCCTTTAAGTATAAATCAAATATTCTTAAATGCTTCCCAGGTTCAGTATTGGTCATCTCTATAACTGTTTAGGTTGAACTCAGTTTTATTCAGTGAAGCATTTGTATTCATTTAGTTACAATCATGAATGTTATGACATCACCATTAATCTTTTAAGAAAAGATACTTGATTTTAAATAGAATTTTGTTTAAAGAAGACTCAATCATAAACTGTCAATTTTAGAGAAAAAAAAGAGTTTGTAGTAAAACCAACCTAAAATTACACTTAAGGCCCCTCTGCCACATGAAATAGTAGTCCTTGGATAAATGATGATATAGCTATTGTGACAAGAACCATGACACTTCCCAGAGAAGTCTACTATAGAAGGAATAGTCCACACCTTGATTTATAAATATATATATATATATATATATATATATATATATGTGTGTGTGTGTGTGTGTGTGTGTGTGTGTTTATGAAAGAGTGGGTTATGTTTTAAGAGATAAATTCAGAGTATTATCAATCCCATTTCTTCAACTGTAACCAAACTCGGTAAACAACTTTTATATTTAGAATATTATCAGACTTTCCATGTAAAATATTCACAGAGCTCAGTTTGATGATAAAAGTAAAAATAAACATAGAAATCAATGGAAAAGTTATTTGTACACATTCAGAGGAGGCGTTTAGAGTCTGAGGGGATCTAATAAACCCCACTCTTGGGTATGATATCACATAAAACCTCAAAATGACATTGTTTTTGAAATTAAAAGAATTAAATATGATTAGTTTGACAAAATGATAAAGAGAAAATGTTCTAACCCATCCATAGCTTGTCCAAACCCATTGACTAAAGATGGAACTTATCTAGACATACTGTAATTTAAGGGCATGGTCAATGCCCCACCATTCATTTTAGCCTGGGTTCAGTGAAAGCTACTGCAGGATAAATTTCAAATTAAACTTTGTGCTATCAAGATGGCATGTTGCCCTGAGCAGTAATATATTTCAAATGTATCTTACAAGTTGTCTCAAATAGAAATATATTAATCAGGGGCTGGAGAGACAGCCTAGAGGTTAAGGGCGATGTCTGCTCTTGCAGAGGACCTGGGTTCGATCCCCAGCACCCACATGGCGGATGAAAACCGTCTTTAACTCCAGTTCCAGGGGAACCCAACACCCTCTTCTGACCTCTGCAGCATTGCATGACACAGGTGCACAAACCTACATGCAGACAGTACATTCATACACATACGAAAATAAATAAAATTTAAAAAAAGCAGGCAGCATTTAAAAAAAAAAGAAATATATTAATCGAGGTTCTTCAGAGAAACAGAACCAACAGTATGTACACACACATATAATATATTTGTGTGTACACTATATATAAGTATGCACACATATATACATCTATGTATATATAAATGTATAGACACGTATGCATGCATAGACAGAGAGATCAGCAGGCATTTGTTAGGGAACTTGGCTCGTGCAGCTATGGAGACTGACACATCTCATAGCAAGATATCTGCAAGCTGAAAATCAGATGCCAGCTATATCACTTAAACAAAGTCTGAAATCCTCAAAACCAGGCAGCCCAAGGGTACAGCTATTTGACTGGGACCAAAGGCCAGAACACCCAGGAAACTTCTTATTTACATCCTAAAGGTCAAAGAACAGAGAGCTAGGAGTTTAAATGCCCAATGTCAGGTGAACAAAGAAAAGGTTTCACCTGTCTTCCAAGTGTTTTTTTTTTGTTGTTGTTGTTGTTGTTGTTGTTTTCTTTTGGTTTTTGGTCTTTTTGAGACAGTGTCTCCCTGTAGCCCCAGCTGTCCTGGAACTCACTCTGTAGACCAGGCTGGCCTTGAACTCACAAAGATCTGCCTGCCTCTGCCTCCCAAGTGCTAGGATTAAAGGCGTGCGCCACCATGCCCGGCAAGTTCATGTTCTATCCAGACCAGTGTCGGGCCACACCAAATACAGATCTTCCCTGCTCAGCTCACTGATTCACATCCAATTCTCTTTCACAGATATATCCTGAAATAGCAATGCCCTGTGCTCTAGGTATTCTTTAACCCGCCTAAGCTATCACCTAAATTGTCCTCTCCTGATATTGTCAAAGATGGCATGAATCACATAACTTAGAACTGGTTTGTGAAACAGTGTAGTGGTGAAAGCTGCATAACGCTTCTTACAAATCACTACATTTTGGGTCAGTTCTGAAATTCTGTTCCAAAGAACTTAGACAAAGAGATCAGCAGAGAACTGTCCTGTCAGAGCCATCTCTCATATAGGAAGAGTTCTAAGAAGTTATATGAATTTTAAGTGGACTGTGAAGACAGGCAGCTTCCTCAGCCAGAAGACCATGTCTAGCCAGGAGAAAGAGACCAGATGAGAAGTTTAGAAGGAATTAGGAAGCAGAAGAAAATAGTGAGTGAACTAGGGTTGGATTAGATAGATTTATGACTAAATTTGCAAATGTCTACAAAGCTGAATATGACCAAAGAGAAAAACAACACACAAATAAAACTAATGTTTCTTCCTTTGAGATTTATTTCAGATAAACCAAGGTTCATACCTAGGATCAAAGCAAGGTAATTATAATAAGACATAATTTAATCAAAGCAAGAAAGAAGGTTTTATCAGTTTGGTTTTCTGAGAGTATGAAGCCTGTTATAGGAGACAGAATCCACATCAGTGGTTTCCAGCTTTACTGACAGAACTGAAGTAGAATCTAGATAAGTTAGGGTGCATCAGACATTGGAACAAGGTGAACCACACATTTCAGGTTTTGCAAACACTAGTTAGTATCTGAACCTTTGGGCACACCCTAAGCCCAATCATGGAGTAATGTTTGCATTATGGGTCTCTCTTCACTAAATCATTATTTTCTCGAGATACATTGGCAAAGGAGATTCAATACTGCTTTCATTTGCTTAAGAACTTTACTTAAAAACAAGGCTAGCATGCTGGGTGTGGTGCCACATGCCTTTAGTTCCAGCAAAGGGCAGAAACAGGTAGATCTCTGTGAGATCAAGGCCAGCCTGGTCTACTTAATGAATTCCAGGCCAGCCAGGGCTACAAGGAGAACCTATCTAAAAAAGAAAAAAATAATAATAATAATGCTAACAGCATTCATATCTTGGAATATTTTCTCTAGATAAATGTCTTTCTAGGAAGAGACAATGGCTACGATCTAGTTTTATTTTTACCATAAGGTGAACCTGGATTTTGTATACAGCGTGAGAGCTTTATTTAATTGTTGTTTTTCAATTTAAATAAATAAAATTTTTGTTTTGCTATAATGCAGGAACTCACTCTGCAGCCCATCCTAGCCTGGATAAAGTTTTGTAGCCCAGGCTGACCATGGACTTAGGTCAAGCCTCAGCCTCTTCAGTGCTGGGATTACAGTCCTGGCTAGAATCTTTAAAATATAGCTCAATTTAAATTTGAGACCTGACCTAGGTATTGCATGGAACCCAGTTACCCAGGTCTCCCTTCCTTGAATCTCCTCCTCTATCCAGCAATAGAGGTTCTTATGAAAATGGGAGGACTGGAATTTTGGGGTCACTTAGGAGGCTTCTGTGAGTATACAATCCACATGGGACACCAACCTCAGCTTTAAACTATGGTGACCCATATGCCCCATGCACCCATCAAGTAACAGAATAGTTCTCTGCAGTACTGTAGACTGTTCATGCCAAAGCCTACATTGCATTACTTCAACTCAGCTTCTATTTCTACCCTTCATACTCCATATCTCCTCTATATGCCTACTTCATTTTACCTTCCTTTGTAAATTTAGGCTTCATAGTCACTCTTTGTTTATAACTCTACGTATTTTTCAAGGTCAGGGTCTGCCCTTGGGCACTCTTGCCCTCCTTCTCTGAATTATTCATCATCTTGGTCAGCATTGAATTTGACTTGCCATCTACCTGACCAGTCTCCACAGATTACTAATGCATTCAGGTGGATCATGCTGAAGGCTTACTTTAAATACTCAAGAGGATGCACAGATAATAGTCTGGACAGAAAGTAGTCTCCTTCCAAATTATTATCAATGGCTCTCAAAGATTATTTGGCATTTGGAATGCCAAACAATAGTAGGTCCCATAAAAGTGGGCTGATGGTTCTAGGTAATTTTTACTTCTGTCTGAGCTCCTGGGCTCTAACATCCACCACATAAAATTATTCTCTATATGATAGAGACCTTTACTATGCTCTGCTATCAAAAGTCTGTGAGCTAGATGGTTGACATGAGGGTCTTCAAATTGGCTCAATGGGTAAAGGTAATTTTCTATGCAAGCCTGACAATCTATGTTAGATCCTCAGAAGGCATGTAAACAGAAAAGGAAAGAACGGACTCCACCAAAGTTGTCTGGCCATCTCCACACATATGTAATGGCACTCACACATAGCACACACACACACCACACACGAGAAAGAGAGGGAGAGAGAGAGAGAGAGAGAGAGAGAGAGAGAGAGAGAGAGAGAGAGAGAGAGAGAGAGAGAGCAAAAAGAATGATAGCTTGCCTAACTCTTATTTTAGTATGTTCAGATTCATCTAAGGAAAACACATATAACAGTACTACTCTTTGGACCTGATTTATAAACATGAAAATATCTAAGTGGCTATCAGGAAAAGGTTTAACCACAATTTTATCATTGTAGAAGTATTTTAAAAATATGTACAAAGACAAGCTTACAGTGAAAATCAAATAAAAGAGAGAAACAATCTTAAGTTAAAAATACCAATTATAGGGAAGGTTATATTATAAAGCACTTAAAAATGAAGATAAGAAAAGAGTACACTTCGGTGGCATGAGCATAAAGGGTAGATTTCTGTTTGGACAGGTTAGAGAGTTCTCTAAACTTCTGTCTTCTAAATTTTCAATTAAAACATAAGCACAGGGAGTGGAGAATGTGTTTGTTTACACTTGGCAAAAAGCGATTTCCTGTTTCTAAGAAAAAGAGCTTTTCAAAGCTTTTTTGGACTTCAAATAGCTCTTGCAAAACAGCATTTTGATGAGCTAAGTGGGAATGAATCAGAAACATATGGATTGGATTTCCATTGAGATCACATGGGTTTAAACATACACCGAGAAGAACGCCTGCTAAGTTATACTTAGAACTGATAAAACCCAAAATGTAGTACATTTTTCAAAACTTGTTTTGAGGTACCTTATGTCCTGTCCCAAACACAGGAGGTTTAGTCTTTCCTTTAAAATCTTTTATGAGAACTGAACGATACTTCTCTAAAGGAAAAGAATCAAATGGTTGTTGTTTGGGGATGTGTGTGTGTGTGTGTGTGTGTGTTCACAGAATGGTTGTATGTGTGAAGGTGTGTGTGTGTGTGTGTTCACAGGATGGTTGTATGTGTGAAGGTGCATGCGTATGTGTGTGTGTGTGTGTGTGTGTGTGTGTGTGATGGTGCATAGGTGCATGTGTACATGTGTGCACAGGGCATGTGGAGGCCAGAAGTTTACTTTGAATGTCTTCTTCAATTCAGCTATTCTCCACCTTATAAATTAAGGCAGGGTTTTTCACTTGAACCCAGAGCTTGCTGACTCGGCCAGTGTTTCTAGCCAGCTCCCTCCAGGGATCCCATCTCTGCCTCCCAGAAACTAGGCTGACAATGGCTGCTATACCTGCCTAGTGTTTTGAGTTGGTTCTGGATAGCCTGACTCACATCCTCACATTTAAAAAGCAAGTACTCTATCCACTGAACAATTACTCCAGCTCAAGTCAAGTTTCAGCCAGCAATATTTAATGTATATTATTGCCCATTTCCATCTATCAGGAATATCTTCACCTTACAGCCACTGACATGAGGAAGTCTCCATGTCAATCATTTTTCTTGCCCTGTTCTTTTGCATTCTACTTATGTGCCTTCTGAATAGAAGAATGTAAGGATTGGAAAATACTATAAGTTTATGTTTTCTAAAATTTGCACACACTGCTGTATCTCTCCTCATGTCTTGTAAGGGTGACATCAATATCATCCTATGTTGGTTTTGTTTAAAAGTGAATAATCTCAGAAACAGTTTTGTTTAAAAGTGAAACAATCTATACTGCTTAAAAACGTACTGGAAGCTATCTTAACTAAAGACACTAGAATATTAATGATTTTTGATAGAAAATGTTGCTGATAGATGATTTCATGGTGACATATTTGTACATTTTAGAGACTCAAGTTTTGTGAAACCACAATTGCTTCTCGTCCACCTGTGCCCCTTTGCTAAGCCTAGGGAACAATCAGCGGAAGGGGGGCATGGTAGAATGTAAAGGCTGCGATTGGGGTGAATGGTGAAACTACAGCAATATAGACTGAACACTTATTTGATCAACTTGATTGTACATACAAGCCCCCCCAGCTAGACGGTGGGAGCCTTGGGCTGTGTGGGTTTGGGCACAACTGCTTGCAAAATGGTTTTACACAAAGGACGCTTGTCCTCATAAATTATCACTTATTGTTAAAAAATGAAAAAATAAAGAAGTAATAGAAGAAAAAATAAAATAAAAAAAGAAATATCTCTTTCAGCCACTTGAATCTGATGTTGTCATGAACTGAGTTTTTTCCTCCTAAAAGCCACATGTTGATGTCCTAATCCCAAGACTAGAGAATATGATGAAATTTGAAGAAAGGGGAAATTAACATAAAATGAGGGTAGGCTGTAATCTAAGATGACTGATCTTCTGTGAAGAGGAGATGAAGAGAGATCTACAGGGTGAGACTCTGTGAGAACAGAGGCAAGATTGGCCATCCCAGACCTCACAGAAAACCATCCCTGTTAGCTAACTCTTTGAAATCAGAATTCTGGCCTCCAAAATTGAGAAAATACGCACTGCTATTGTTAAACTACCCAGAGTGTGGCACTTGGATTTAGACGTCTTTTTGTATTCTTTTCTCAAGTTGCCCAAGTACTAGAGTCCTGTCCATTCATTTTTTTCCTGGTTGTCTTATTCCAGGATGGTGGTGACATTCTTGGCATAGATTGGCTTGGCTGCCACACTTGTCCAGCTCCTTCTTCATCCTTTATGAACTTGGCTTTGTCTGCCCATTTCTGACTGCTGCCTGGTCTATGCTGACCTGGGTGTCTGCCCACTAACAGCTCTAACTGACTGTTTTGGTGATGCTCTTTCCCATTGGCTTTCAGAAACTGGATGTGTAGCCTCCCCCATGAAAACCATGTACCACAGTTCTTTCATCTGGAACAAGGAAAACAACAGGAATTATTCCATAGGATTATCAGAGAGTTTAAATGGGATGAAGTCCAAATAGCGGTTAGTATTTTCTAACAGTTCACTAATTGCTGACTTGACAGGATCTGGATTTACCTAGGAAGCATATCTTCAGGTATTCCAAAGTGGAATTATTTATTCTCTGGCCAGTTATGTTAATTGTACTAATTCAGTTGGGATGATCCATACTAAGAGTGGGCAGAACCATTACCTGGGCTTGATTCCTGGACTGCATGAAAACATGCAGTGAAACGTGTTTTCAGTGATAGAGAGCACAGCCACCTGAGCATCCACATGCATTGATCTCTCCTTCTTTTAAAAAATATTTTATTTATTATTTTTACTTTATGTCTATGAGTATATTGTCTGCATGTGTCTAAGTTCAACTCTGTCTTGTAGATGACAGAAGGGGGCATGAGATCCCCTGGAACTGGAGTTACAGGTGGTTATTAGCCATCATGTAGGTGTTTGGAATCAAACCCAGGTCCTTTGCAAGAGTACCCAGTGCTTTGAACTGCTGAGCCATCTCTACAGTCCCATATCTCTGCTTCTTAAGTGTAGGTACACTGTGGCTAGCCGCTCTAAGCTCTCCCAGATGTAACTTCCCTCACTCAATCTGTCAACCACTTAAACTATTCATTCTTATTTCTTGGATAACAACAGAAAAGTAACTAAGGTATTCAGTTAATGTCTGCTAAATAGCTAGAATGTGAATATGAATTTAGTCATCACAACAACCCTATCAGTAGGGAATTACTTCTATTTTCTTGAGATGAAATTATGGAACAGCACCTGGCTGGGTTTGATCCTAAGGTTTTCACACTCTTTCTGGTATAGCTGTACCTTAGAAAGGAAAGATGAGAGAAATAGGTCCAATACAATGACTCATAGTTATATAAATATAACATTGCTTCATCGAGAGTCACAAGGAAGAAGGACTTACTTTAGAGGAAGAATTATCATGATTATAACCAAGGCAACCAAGATAATGAAGTTTTCAGACATTCCATATGAGGGGAGTTGGATCTAGTTCCCTGTACTTAAAAAGTAAATTCATTACATGATCCAGAGTTTCAAATTAAATGTTTTGGCTGAGAGATCTGAAAGAAGACAGTATCCATGTCCACATTCTATACCCAATAAATTGGTCAGGAATCTGAGGGTGCATTGAAGATGGCATCTTTGCCAGCTGGATGATCTCATGACCACAATGTTCTGGACAGATACATCACCACCCTTTCATTTCATCTGTGAGAGCTTCAGAACTGGGAAGCATGACAGTATATTATGTCACTCAAGTCTTGAGGTATACCAGTAAGTTGTATTTGGATGAACAGAGTATTCTGTCTATTGGGAGTAGAAGGGAAGTAACAAACTACAAATAGTATAAGCCAGAGTTGTAGCTTCAGAGTTAAAGTGATTGGATCTGTGCCTCCCAACGATTCCTTGCACTGTTATCTGTCCTTTGTTTTACCCCGCACCGATAGGAGCGTCATTTACAAAGTCCATTAAGAGACACTGCTCTGTGCCACCTGAGGCCATGGTGCAGGACAATCTTCTTAAATATCAAATACTGGAAAATAGCTGATGTTAAATATCATCCTCCTATATTTCCAGCCTCTCTCATAACTGTCTTCATACACTAAATTATAAGTGGCACACTTGATAACAATTTCTTCATTTTTTTTAAAAAGGTGCTTCCACAAGCACACACACACACAAATAATTATGGCTTCAGGCTATCAGTATAATATAACTAAATAAGTCTAAAATGATAGCTTTTATGAACAAAACCCTGATGTGAATGTCTCTGTGCAGATGACCTTGTGTGTTGCACTGAAAAGGAATGATACTGAGACAGGCACTGTCTCTCTTAAAGAGACATTATCTAGTACATGTTGACTCAAAGTTAGTAACCACACTGACTTCAATACTTTTCCTGTGGAAATGTCTAGACCTTGATCTATCTTTTCTTTTTTTTTCACAGAAATTTATTTTTATTTTTTAACAAATCTAGACCCGTGTTCCTGCCCATTCCCCCACCCTGCCAGAGCTCGTGCATTCTGCCAAACATGCTTTTCATCTCTTTCTCAATATTCTCCATGAGGAAGTTGACTGTTTTGAGCAGAAGTTCACTGTTTCAGTCAGTTCTTTGATGCAGTCCTTTCTGTTGTTGTTGTTGTTGTTGTTGTTGTTTCCAATATGCATTATGCCCAACTGCTTTGGACAAAAGTTCAGGGGGCCCTACACAAGAAATACTTACAACTAGGTAATTGGCACTAGCATCCACAGATGAGGGATACCATTCGTCGGATCTATCTTTTCAAATGTTACAATGAGCACATGCTGTTCTAACCTAGAATATCTTGTGTCTCTAACTGAATGACACTGTTTCTTATTACTCATTTCAAATTCTTCATAATGCATATCATCATTTGAAAAATGTTTTTTTTTTGTACTTTGCCATTTATTGTCTTGATCTCCCCACCAGAATGTCAACATGTAATCCAGAGGGACTCAGTCACAAAAGAGTCATTTCAATGTATTCATTGCAAAATTATAAGTAAATTATTTGACTAAATAACTATTTAGCTAAATGTTTCAGGGGAAAACATGAACCAATATTGTTGAGTCCGTTGGGAAATTTCTCAAATAGAATTAAGGCAAAGTCTTTAAATTTGAGCACAGTTTATAATGACCAATATGATCCTACTTATTCATCTCCATATTTTTGGTGTAAAACAATACCAAAAAATGAGTATATGAGTTGGGTTTGTTTACAACAAAATATGATAATCTTTAAATAAAAGATTTATACAAATGACAAATTGTATCTCTCATATGTCGATGCTAGTACCAAGTACATAGTTGTAAGGCAAACTGAGCAATGTTAATGTTTTATTCCTCGTGATCTGAAAAAAAAGCTCTTATATTGTGAATCCCTTAACAGGTTTTAGAATTAACCTACCATTTACTTTCAGACTGGGGAATTTTAGTATATGGGTAGAGGGTATGTATACATATTATAGAGAAATATAAAATCAAAAGAATGAAAAAGAAACTAGTTTGTCTTGACATTGTATCTAACTGCAGTATTTATTTTATGGGAGTTCTTAGTATTTCTTTTTTGAAATTTTTTTATTTATTGTTTTTTATGTGTATGAATGTACCATCTGCATGTAGGTTGGTGCAACCTTGTCCTGCAATGCCTCAGAGGTCAGAAGAGGGTGTTAGATTCCCCTGGAACTGGAGTTAAAGATGGTTCTTAGCTGCCATGTGGGTGCTGGGAATCAAACCTGGGTCAAGGCTGCTTGAACTTTTGTCCAAGCCTTTTCTAAAATATTATACACTAATTAAAAGTATCAGGCTGGTATAACTTAGCCTTTCTGGATGTTTCACTACCATACTTAATGCCCATATCAATTTGGCCAAGGGACTTAAAGGATAACTTTGTTCCTTGCCCTCAGAGATCAACTAAGTCCCAGGAGACTATGCATGGGGGCATCTTTTGAAATGTCCTGCAAATATGAGTCACCAATCTTCCTGTGCAGGGAGGTCTTGGAGATCCACTAATGGGACTTCAGCCAGTGTACAATCTATAAAGAAGGAAGCCTGGCCTAGCAAGACCTGACTTTGTCCTCAAATGGATGAAACTGGTAAATGAAAAGCCAAAAGGAGCCAGGGATTCCCTCCCTTCCCCCAATCTGAGTGACCTCTGAGGACCAGATCCTCAACTGACCTTGAGAAAACAAAAACCTTGGTTAATATGGGCTAACTGTATGGCCTTAAACATCTAAAAGGAAAGTATAATCAGAAATAATCAGTAAGGCCCCAGAAATTGTACTTCAGGTATAAAACTTGATATCTTAGTAAAGAGACAAAAAAATCACGGTTGTTTTGCCTGTCTTCAATTCTTACTGGCAAGTGCAGCTACCCTGTGGCTGGTACTGCTTTTGTAATCCTTCAAAGACATAAGACACCGCTTTTCAACCTTCCAATATAGACTGAAGACTCATGTCTCTCCAAGAATCCTCCAAGTCTTCAGTGCCAGATGAGGACTGCTGAGACATCTAGCTTGTGACTCAGCAACTACTGGGGTTTCAGCCTCTTCAGAGTATAGACTGCCATTGTTGGATTACCATGGAGACCAGTATAGGAAGATCAAGACAGGACATGGTGCTTATTGGACATCATTTGGTGACCACAGGAAGGGAAGACCCCAGTGTGGAGCACAAAGGCAGGACTGATGGTTGTTTGGGCTTGCCAGGGAGGGGCCTTCAAACACTTCCTTAAGGCAAACATGACATCTTTTGGCCCCATAAAGAAAAAAAAGAAAGAAAGAAATCATAAGCTGAAGATGCTAAAAGCTAAGAGGTCATAATCTTAATATATGTGTGGCATGCATAAATGCATATTTTGGAGTGATACAAATTGGAAGGAACAACAACAACAGCAAGACTGGGTGAAAGAACTGACTGCAACAGAAAACTTCTGCCCAAACAGTAAACTTCTGCATCAAAAAATAAAACAAAAGACTGGTTAAAAGATGAAAGACATGTATAACAGAACGCATGCGCTCTGGTCGGGTGGGGAGCAAGGAAGGGGTAATGGGTCTAGATTTGATTAAGAAATGTTGTATGAAATGCACAAAACTTCAACAAAAATTGACTCTGAAAAAGATTTATTTTGGTTCATCTATATAGAAGTTCCAGTCTAGTCCTAGGTAGCTTTTTACATTCGGCTTGTGGTAAAGGAGTCATAGAAAAGGCATGGGGCAGTGCAAATAGTTCTCAACATGGGTCAAGAATAGTGAGAGAGGAATTCCACTACATCTTTGACTGCAAATCTTCAATGACCTAACAGCCAGCCATATGGACCTACATTTCAGAAGGTGCCATCCCCTCTCAATAGCAACCTGATGATCAACCTTCTGGTACATGGACCTTCAAACCTTAGCAGCTAGGTTAGAGTTAGTATAACTGATATAACTGAATCCTGTTAGAATTTTCCAGCTATAGTAGTAACCTTTTACTTTTTAGTTTGGAAAGAAAACAGCCCAAATCCTTCAAAATGCTTTCATGATAAAATATACCATTGCACTAAATTATTATAATTACTGTTGCAGTTACATCAGTTATAGAATTTAGATAATATTTTTAAAGTTATTAAACTGGGCTGGTACGATGGCTCAACGCATTTGTCATCAAGCCTGATGACCTGAGTTCAATTCCCGGAATCCACATGGTAGGAGAGAACCAGATCCTGTAAGCTGTTCCCTGACACAAGCACACATGTGCGCACACACACACATGCACACGCACGCACACACACGCACACACACACACACGCATGCACACACACATGCACGCACACACACACATGCACGCACACGCGCACCCACACACATACACTAAATGTAATACACTAAATTATTTAAATTTATAAAATTCGTAGTTTCGACACTTAAAATTCCATTCTGATCATTTAAAAAATTGCAAACACAAAGGAAATGGAGATATGGAGATATAATTATTCAAGTAAAGAAGGATACTTCTGGAATAAATTAATTAGGAATTATATTCAACCAGATCTAAAATAATATAGAAAACAAATATTTCCATTAAAGTCAGAAACAAAAAAGCATGTTACTATTGCCACATTATTGAGTAGTTTTACTGTCAAAATCAATGAAGAAGTAATGTTAGTAAAGTAAATAGGACATATGGCTATTGTTAAGGGGAAACATGTTTATCAGTTTTTTTTATTAGACTTATTTATCAATGGGTTATATAAGATACACTTATCTATGTAGAAATGGAACAGAATCAATAGTAAAACCTCCTGAGAGTAGGAAGGGGATTTACTACAGCTACTGACTTTAGAATAAATAACAATCTATCCCTGTCTTCTGCTCTGTACCATTCCAAATATTTCCTTAACTATATATCTAGATGCATGGTATTTTGAAATATAATTATACCATATACATCCATTTTTGTATATTTTATTATTTTTATTTTATGTATATGAGTATATTGCCTGTGTGTGTTTAAGTGTATCTGTGTTGTGCAATGCCCAGAACACAGAAGAGGGTATCAGATCCCTTGGAACTGAAGTTATACACAGTTGTTAGCCAACATGTAGGTTCTGGGAATTGTACATAGGCCCTCTGGAAGGTCAGCCAGTGCTCTTAAGAGTCGAGCCATCTCTCCAGCACCCCATGTACATTCATTTGAGATATGCTTTTACACTTATACATAAAATAAACATACATGTCACGCATTTCAGTCCTTCACAGTCATTTGCTATATGAATGTGCAATTATTTATTATCTACATCCTCACTTTGACTACTTGTGTTGGTTATTTTCTATCTTCTAAAGATTACTCTGAAAGCAACTGTATGTCAATGTATCCTAAAGATGGATTGTTGGAAGTCAGAGGAATGCATTACAGAATGAAAGAGAAATCCCCAAAGGCCTCCACCACACTGGCACATACCAACATAAACATATACAAACCATTTATCTATATGAATAGTCACTGAAGCATTTCCATAAGAGAACAACTTGTTATCACATAACAACTCAATAATGATAGATTGCTTTACTGAATAATATGTTGTAAACACTCCAAGAAGATGTTCACAATGTTCTCACAGTGAAATCAGGTTATGTGGAATCATTTGCATCATCCAGTCTAATTTCACCTGGGGAAACAATGGAAACTTGTCCTAGTCTGATTCTATTTTCTTCCAGTAGTTCCTGCAATGTCTAGTTCTGTGATCCTTCTCTGTCTTAGAAGGTTCAGATGCCATGTACACCCTCTTCTAATTCCTTTCACTCAGTTGATATTTCCTGTGAGAACTAGGCTTATCCCTAACTGTTTAATGAAGTCCTTTCCCAGGCCTTTGGTACAGCTCCATTTCTCTGTTTCTATAACATCAAATTCCATGCTGCTCTACTTATTGTGCTGAGTTCTTATCCCACATCTACCCTGAACTTCTGGACATTAGCATGCGCTCCTGGCTACAGACAGAAGCTCAGGAGAAGATATGGGCAGGGAAATATCTGACCAAATCAGAAATCTGTCTTTTTGCTTGAAGATTGATCAGAGCTTTATGAACAAATAGAGCTCTGCCTCATTTGGGAAACTTTTCTGTATGAAGGGAAAAGGAGAGAATTAAACATCATTACAAAACATAATTCGGTTTCCTGCTCTTTTATCTCGGAAATTGTGAAGTTCAAGGCTGTGTATGTAGTGTAGGATCATCACTACTGAGATATAGACTAATGATGATACAAGATGACGTATGCATTGTAATTTCAATGTCAACAGGATCATACAAAGAATAAGTGCTACTAATACTATCTGTAATTATAACGTGAAGGGAATTCATGCTAGTTATTAGTTAGATGAACATGGCAGTACTAAAATGAAGTCTCTAGAAAAATATGACCTTGAACTCAACTTTTAAACAATTAAAATGAAAAAACGCATTCTTTTTTTTTTTTTTTTTATAATAATTTTTAATTTAATTTTATTTATTTGTATGTGTATGAGTGTGCTGTCTGCATGTAGGTTTGTGCACCCGTGTCGTGCAATGCGCGGAGGTCAGAGAGGTTGTCGGATTCCCCTGGAACTGGTGTTCTCCTGGAGTTGGAGTTTCAGACGGTTCTCAGCCGCCATGTGGGTGCTGGGGATCGAACCCGGGTCCTCTGTAAGAGCGGTCAGCGCTCTCAACCGCTAGGCCATCTCTCCAGCCCCCGAAAAAGCATTTCTTAATGTCTTTGTTTTATCCTTTGACTAAGTTTCCAAATGTTTAAGCAGAAAACTGAACAGATCATCTGTTTTCTAAAGTCAGGTCCTTTATTCTCCCTTTCTGCTGCCTCACCCTCCTGTATCTAGTACAAAAACACAGTCCTTAGAAATGTGCTGCTGGAGTTTCAAAGATGAACCAAGAAAACAGAAGCAGAGGGAAGAGGCTGGCCAGAATAACAAAGATAGCTATATTAAAAGATATAGATATGCCAGAGACAAGCAACTGGGATGTTGCATAAATGCTAACTAAGGACTAAAATAGTAGTAGTAGTAATAATAATAATAATAATAATAATAATAATAATTAAGTAAGAAAACACTGAAAGACATGAAAAAGAGCTTGTATCCATAGGAAAAAGCAGTCAAGAATGACCAATTTATCCTATATGCACAAAGACACTCTTGGTCTAAATCAGATATCACCATGTTACAGACTGAAGAGAAGATCATATAAAATCATAAATAATGTATGTTCATATTACACCTGCTTTTAGGTTGTCAGGGACACCAAGGTCTTCTCTCCCAGGACCCTCACACATGGGAGTGTCTTTCCTTTGATGGGTTAGTTATTTGTCTCATCACTGCAGCAAAATACATGATAAAATATATTTGAGTAAGGAGGAGTCTATTCGGGCTCACAGTTGGTGAACAGACAGACCATCCTGGGGAAATCACATGGGCAGTTTCTCTCATACTGCATCCCAAGTTAGGAATCAGAGTGCTGAATCCTGTGCTCAGCTCTCTTTTCCTAACTCAGTTATCCTAATCTACATAATCCCTTTCGGACATTGTAAGAGATTTGTTTCCATGGGCTAAGATTATCCATCACACATAGGGTCTTGTTCCATTTTTCATCTAAATTTAAATACTACATCTATGAAATAGCTTATCTGACCCTGATAAATTCTTAAAGGTCAGGAAGGGGCCTTGGGCTGTTGAATCATGGCAAGAATGTGACTTGTTTTGTTGCTAGCAGAAACAAAAAGCCTCATTGGCTTTTATCTAGAACCTTGGGACACAAGTCTCCTAACCTTACAACTTTTGCTTACTACATGCCTGAGAAAACAGCAACTCATAGACAAGCCAAGGATTACAGAGGGTTCAAAATGTGGGCTGGCCCCCTTGGACAGTAGCGACAGCCTCCCCTTCTTGGGGTGTTCCTGTCCAAGCTGATGCTTTAAAGGCTGTGCTTTATAGAGCAATTTAAAATATTTTTAGTTAATTTTTATTTAATGTATATAAGTGCTTTACCTACATTAGGGAGGTCAGAAGAAGGCAGATGATCCCTGGACCCTGAGTTATAGATGGTTGATAGCCGTCATGTGGGTTCTGGGAACCAAACCTGTGTTCTCTGCAAAAGCAACCAGTGCTTGAATTTTTAGTTTAACAACCTAGAGCCTCCTGTGGGAAGAACCTTGCCTTCAAAGATTTTTTTTCTTTTGTCTTAGTTCATGGTTTCTCATTAATGCTATTAATTTCTTTATCACCTATAATTGCTTTTCCAAACCCAGCTTGTCTTCAACTTTTTTTAATTGTCCTAAAGATTCCATCTTAAATCTTTTATTAATGAGACTAAGAACTCTTTTTTTTTTTTTTTTTTTTTTTTTTTTTTTTTTTTTTTTTTTTTTTTTTTTTTTTTTTTTTTTGAGACAGAGTCTCCCTACAGCTCCATCTGGCCTGGAACTCACTCTGTAGACCAGGCAGGCCTTGAACTCACAGAGATCCTCCTGCCTCTGCCTCCAAGTGCTAGGATTAAAGGCATGCACCACCACACCTGGCTTAAAGACTATTCTTAGCCTCCATGTGGGTGCTGGGAATTGAACCTGGGTCTTCTGCAAGAGCAGTCTGGTGCTCTTAACTGCTGAGCCATCTCTCCAGCCCAGCTTGTCTTCAACTTTAAATATGCCCGTGTTCTTTTTCTCAACAAACTGTACATTTTTTTTATGCCAATGTTTTATTGAAGCTCTGTGCATTTCATACAAAATTACATTACAAATCAAATCTAGACCGGTGCCCCGCTTCCTTGACCCCCATCCCACCAAAGTTCATGCATTCTGCCAAACATGTTTTTCGTCTTTTTCTCAGTCTCTCTCAAAACTCTTGATGCAGAAGTTTACTGATTCCAGCAGAAGTTCACGGTTTCAGTCAGTTCTTTGAAGCAGTCTTTTCTGTTGTTGTGGTTGTTGTTATTCCTTCCAATATGCATCACTCCAAAATATGCACATATGCATGTCATGTATATCATAGGTTTTAGCATCTTCAGCTTATTTTTTTTTTATTAAGCTGAAAGATATCATGTTTGAAGTCTCCTCCTTGGCAAGCCCAAACCACCATCAGTTCTGCCCTTGTGTTCCACACTGGGGTTTTCCCTTCCCATGGTCATGAAATGAGGTCCAGTAAGCACCGAGTTCTGTCTTGATCTTACTGTACTGGTCTCCATGATACAGCCTGGATAGTCCAACTGTGGCAGTCTATACTCTGAAAAGGCCAAAACCCCAGTGGTAGCTCAGTCCAAAAGTTGGATGTCTCAGTAGCCCCTATCTGGCACTGAAGTTGGAGGATTCTTGGATAGACACGAGTCTTCAGTCCATATTGGATGGTTGAAAAGCTGTGTCTTCTCATGTCTTTGAAGGATGGCAAAAGCAGTGGCAGCCACAGGGTAGCTGCACTTGCCAATAAGACAGGCAAAACAACTGTGCTCTTTTGTGTTTTTACTAAGATCTCAAGTTTTATACCTGAAGTACAATTTCTCAGGACTTACTATTTATTTATTTCTGGTTATACTTTCCTTTTGGATGTTTAAGGCCACACAGTTAGCCCAGATTAACCTAGGTTTTTGTTTTCTCAAAGTCAGTTGAGGTTCTGGTCCTCAAGGGTCACTCAGGTTTTTTTCGGGGGGGTTGGGAGGGAGCCCCTGGCTCCTTTTGGCTTTTCAATTACCGGTTCCATCCACTCCAGGACAAAGTCAGGTCTTGCTAGACCAGGCTTCCCTTTTTGAAGCATGAGCAGACTTTTCTCTTTATAGACTGGACACTGGTTGAAGTCCCATTAGTGGATATCTAAGACCTCACTTCACAGGAAGACTGGTGACTCACATTTGCAGGAGATATCAAGAGATGCCCCCATGCATAGTCTCCTGGGACTTAGTTGACCTCTGAGTTCAAGGAACCAAGTTATTCCTTAAGACCCTTGGCCAAATTGGTATGGGCATTAAGTATGGTCATTAAGCATCCAGAAAGGATAAGTTACACCAGCCTGATACTTTGAACTACTCTATAATATTTTAGAAAAGGTTGGGACAAAAGCTCAAGCAGCCTGTATAAGAAATACTAACAAGCACTCTCATAAAATAAATACTGTGGATAGACATAATGTCATGACAAACTAGTTTTTTCCACATTCCTTTGACCTTATATTACTCTAAAAATATACATACACATCCTTCATCCATATGCAAACTATACATCTTTAACATCTGTTTGCTTCAAGTTTTGCTCAGAATTATGACTATAAAGGTGCATAAAGGCTTTGGAGCAATAGCCACACCTCATTCTGGAAACTATGCTGATTTGAAATTTCCTCCGTTGAACAATTTTTTTTATTAATTTTAAATTCAGCCTCATTCAAACTTTCGGGATATAAGTAACAAGGATCCAAGTTATTTGCCAATATGTAATGCAAGTGGCTTTGTGGCTGATTCATAATGGATTATTTGTTGCTGTCCAAAACCTCATGAGATTCACTGGCCATAAACACATACATGTTCTGAACTTACAAACTCCCACCATAATGGACCATTAAGCTCTCCCCATGGCTCTCTAAGTCTGATCTGGCCTGCAACTCTAAATGATTCCACATTCTTCCCATAAACCAGGTTCAAAGACATAAAAATCAGAGTCAGGGTTATCACAGCAATGATTCCACATCTCAATAAACATTTTCTGTATTATTTTTCTCATGCTTGTGACAAAATACCCCGAAGAAGCAACTTAAGACAGAAAGGATTTACCTAGGGTAATGATTCCAGGGAGAGTCCTGGGATGGGAGTGACAGTTGCATGTGACCCAGCTCATTACATGGAAGGTGGGTCGGGAAGTAGAGAGGTTGGGCCAGAGGGAGGTCAGGTAGTGACCTTCGAAGGCTCGCTCCCACAAGATTCACTTCTGAAACCGATGTCTCTCATCTTGAAGGTTCTGTCACCTCTGAAGCAGAGCAACTAGAGTGGGGCAAAACATTCACAAACATGAGTCTGTGGGGGCATTTCACCTTCAACTGTAAGCTTCATTATTATAAGAAATAAAGGCAGTTTGATAATAATGTGTAAATACACATAGATTCATAGACCACTGAAGAGCCACCAAATAACAAGAAAGATAATCAACATTATAGTGAGTCCACTGTGTTCAAATAATGTTCAGAAAGTTGATCAGGTGATTAAATGGGAGTTATGAGAGGCTTTTGCTGCTTGAATTACTACAAAGCTTCATGAAAAATAGTTTCTAGCTCTTGTGACACATCATAAGTAAACTTGTAATAAGCTAAATTAATTTAGTGTCAGAAGAAAGGAGACAAATCTATGTGGCATCAATCAAGGAAAATTTAAACTAAAATTAACAAGCATGGGTTTTTAGTATTAAAATGATAAAATTTTATCACACTAAAATTATAGAGTTTTCTCTTTAAAATATAATTAACCAAACGATAAGCTAAGCCACAGAGTGGCAACATATTTTTACAAACTACAAATGGGCCTTCATTTCCAGAAATTACATAAAAGTTTAGAAAACCAATAAGAAGACTCTCATTTGTTGGGTGGATAACGAAAATGTGGTATATTTACACAATGGAGTTCTACTCAGGGGTAAAGAAAAACACAATTATGAAATTTGCAGGTAAATAGATGGAACTGGAAACAGTTAAACTAAGTAAAATAGCATGGACTCAGAAAAACGAATGATGTATGCTGTCCCTCATTTTTGGATCCTAACACCAAATTCTTATATGTCAGTATGGTTCATGATATAATTGCAGGAACCAGGAAAATGAAAAAGAACCCTGGAAGTAATGAAATAGAAGGAGCCTGAGGGAGAAGAACATTAGAAGACAGGGTTACCAAAGGGGGTATAGGTAAAAATCAGGGTGTTTAAATGGGAGGGGGAGAGGGAGGGTTATACAATGAACTATGATGGTATAGGGGAAGAAGGAACTCAAGAGATGGAGGAACATAGGAGGCAGGCAATATCAAGGGTGAAATTCAGGAACCAGGGCCACTTTAGATAGGGACAGAAGAGGGAGAGAGAGAGAGAGAGAGAGAGAGAGAGAGAGAGAGAGAGAGAGAGAGAATATAATGCTTAGCTGGTATGGAAAAACCAGAGGGAAACTTACTAGTTCAAAAACATACTGAAAATTATATATATATGGTATCTTTACATAAGCCCATGTGTATAGCTGAAGGCTATATAACAAGAAACACTGTCAGACAGGAGAAACCTCCCTTCAAGTTGTTGGCCAGGGTAGTTCAAGAGACTCCCCAAATTACAGAGGCTATTGCTACTGCCCTTGATTGGCTCCCAGAACTTGAAGGTAAGCCCCTACTGCTGAAGACAGGACAAACTTCACAGATAGGATTTGGAGCAAAGAGCTGGAACCAACCTGAAATCCATCTCCCTGAAGGCTAGTTCTCGTAGTTTTGAAGAACACTCTTCAAGCTTCTAAGGGAGAACATTAATCAGTGGTCCAATCCCAGTTTGAAGGCCTAATATCCAAAACAGTGACCAAAGAGCAAACCATATTGAGACAGTAGTGGCACTCTTATCTTGAGGGTAATCGACAGCAACCTAATTGGATTTAAAGCCCACTCAATATGAGGGAACTCATGTGTGGTACTGCAAACATAGCCAAATACACATAGCTGGAGAGGTCTTAGAGAAAACCCCAAGGGTGTCATATCCCTAGACAAGTATAATTTCTTTCTATATGGATCATTTAATTTACAGACAAGTATCTCAGTCACCTCTCATCAAAAAAGCTTCTCCTGCAATAGATAGATAGTGACTATTACAGAGTTCCACAACTGGTCACACACAGAGATTGTCTGTGAAATGTGCAATCCTAACGGAAACATCTACAGTGGAGCCTCACTTAAGAATCCCAGAGCACAGTAGAACAAGGGGGTAGAGAGAATACCACACCAATGCATCTCTCAACTCTCATCGGTGAAGCTCCCTCATGCAACAGAGGCCCCTGAACACAAAAGGACACAAATGGCCAGAGCATAGAGAATAAAAGTCTGAAGAGTGTTGGCCCTCGGACAGGTCTTCTATTTTAAATGTCACCCACCTGGGCTGCAGGGACCATTGCGGAAGATGGAGGAGAAAAATTGGAAGAGCCAGAGAGGTGTTACATGACCACATGGAAACAGAGTTTCACAGACTCCTGAGACCTTGCTCATATGAACCTACAAGCAATGGTGTCAGCATGCACAGGACCTATGCCAACTCTAGCAGACAAAAACCCAGCGCACAACTATGGAAATAGGCAGCAGGTTTCAACCTTACCCAAAGAACTATTGGTAGCTGATTACTGCTGGGTGAGGAACAGCTGATCTTCTTAAAGGTAGGGACTCTAGGCAGGTTCATCCCCTAAACCTCAGTGGATGAACCCGCACCAAGGGATGTTTGGGCACCCTAATATGACTCGGTAGGCCCTAAAATCAATATCAGAATAAAGAAAATCCAGTGGGATGCTATGGGAGGGTGACCACGGGGAAGGAGATATAAAGATGATTAAGATGTTCTCTATGAAATCAATAAAAAGTATTTTAAAAAGTGAAATTTCACAGTACTTGCAAGTGTTCATCCTTCAACCATATTCTGAAAACAAGTGAATGTATAATGTGTTTCCATCCATGTGTAAAAGGGGTTGGTTATCTAAAGCTTCCTTTTCCCCTATCATTTAAAAATAAAACACCCTTTTAGTCTGAAAAAAGTAAGGCAATTATAAAATAAACAAAGCGGGCTGGAGAGATAGCCTAGCGGTCAAGAGCACCGACTGCTCTTGCAGAGGACCCGGGTTCAATCCCCAGCACCCACATGGCGGCTAAGAACCATCTGTAACTCCAATTCCAGGAGAACTCCAGTTCCAGAGGAAATCCGAGACCCTCTTCTGACCTCCACGGCATTGCATGACACGGGTGCACAGACCTACATGCAGACTGTACATTCATACAAAAATAAATAAAATTTATATAAAATAATAAACAAAGCAAAAATGGCCAAATAATTTGTACACAAGTATTTTAGAAGAAAGTCCATGTGTCAATAAACACATGGAAAGATGTCAACATTATCAACCACCAGATGAATTCAAAGTGAAACCAGTGGGAGTTGTCACTGTAGACCACTAGAAGGGCTAAGACTCGTAAGATACAGATACACCTGTCAGGGTGTACCACAACCAGAAATCTCATCAGTGATTAAGGGCAGGCAGAAGAGTGTAGAAGTTGGCAATTGCTTGTAGTTATTTCTTCAATAGATTTGAACCTTATCATCCAAAACTCTCTGAAAAATCTTCTTTGCAATATTCAGTACAAGTCTAAACTAAATCCAAGTCAACTACCCATCACCTGATGAATGGATAAAAAAAATGTTAAAAAATTATTTAAAAATTGTAAAAATTTGTAAAAAAATTGTAAAGTTATACTACAGAATGCTATTCAGGAATAACCAGAAAAATATGAACATTAAAGTACAACAAGGATTGGGGCTGGAGAGATGGCCTAGTGGTTAAGAGCGCCGTCTGCTCTTGCAGAGGAGCCAGGTTCGATCCCCAGCACCCACATGGCAGCTGAGAACCGTCTTTAACTTCAGTTCCAGGGGAATCCAATGCCCTCTTCTGACCTCCACAGCATTGCATGACACAGGTGCACAAACCTACATGCAGACAGTACATTCATACACATACAAAAATAAATAAAATTTTAAAAAAGTACAAGGATGAATTTCAACTTCTGTTAAGTGGAAGAAAACTAGTATAAATGGCTAGTTTTAATGAACTGACATAGTTTATCACATCTATGCTCAGTATTTATTATACATGAGATCGATAGCTGGCAAAGGAAGGCATTGTTAGAGATAAGTCAGTGTTTATCTGATGCTATGATAAATGGTGTTAACACCACATTACAAAGACTAGTGAAAAATAATCTACTGTAATATATTTTGATTCTGATGATGATTGAACAGCTGTATATAATTGCTCAAACTCTAGAATTGAAATGGGTGTTTCACTGTATATAAATGATACCACCAACAGAACATCACAGGTACTGTTGATGTAGAAAGAGTAGTGATACTACATACAGAAGAGTTTGTTTAGATTTGGGGAGGGGGAGTTTGATAGCCATAATCACGTAGCATGGACTAATTTCTTAAACAACAGAAATTTATTTTCTTGAAGCTCTGAAATCAAGGGGCTAAAGTCCACGAGTCCCCAGAGTCCCCTTGACTTGCCTATGACTGCCTCTGACCACATGACCACATGACGTCTCCACTGTGCACAATCTTGGTGTCCTTTCATATAAATGCTAAGGCTAAATATTTCAATATATTTGGAGGAAAGTAACTGTGATTTATAGTGATTGAATAACTGGAGAATAGGAAAGCATTTTAGTTGTTAATCCAGTAATAACTTTATCTTGTATATGAAGTCTAACAACATAGGCCATGTGAGGATTCACTGTGGAATCACATGTATAAAGTATGATAAAAGTTTAATCTTACATTTTATAATGAAGAAGAACTCTAGCAACCTATGCATTTTAGCTAATACAAAATACTGAAAATATACGCAAAGAAATATGAGCAAGAGAAATTACTCTGTAAGGTTGATATCATTTTGATTCAAAGTAATACCATAATATTATTTTTAGAACTATAGTATAGAGTTAGGCACAGGTCTTTTTCTTGTAAATATTTAAATTTGTAACTATAGAATTAGCAGAAACAAGAGAAGATAATATTTCTTATTATTTTCATATCTTCTTACTTCTTACTTTATACACTATTACTTTTTCCAAGAAATAAAAATTCAAATCTATGAGAAATACTATTTGAAAAATTACTCTTGAAGTCAGTCGATATTCACACAAAACAAACTTAGACAAGAAAGTAAATAAAATTCTAGTTTATTTATTGACATCTGTAATGTCAATAAATAAAATGCAAAAATGATGAATTACCTCAGTCTGGAAAATGATAGCAAAGACAAATTGAATGTAGGATGTGAGAGTATAATGAATGAGATGACATGAGTTCATGTTTGTGCATATATTTATTATTTTCCATTTGTGTAATTGCCACTTCATGTATTTGGAGGAATATTTGAATAATGGAAGTAATACTTTGAAATCTAGCAGTTAAAAATAGGCCCTATTCCCCAAATATATAGATTGAATAATGATAAACTAGAAAATGATTTGAGCAAAAGGGGAAAAATCATGTTTTTCTATGTGATACGGATTAAATACAGAGATGATTAAATTAATTTTCAATCCAACTTCTCGTGTTGGCCCAGACAAATTCAGCATGCTTTTTTAATTTCTTCTTATTAATTACTATTGACACAAATATAAATGTCAATTTAGCCATGGAACACTGCTTACTTATGGCATCTCTTATTTATTAGAAGGATTGATTTATACAAATTTCATTGAACTCCAAGAAGATTTAGAATTTGATTATTTTTCGTTTCTCATGAGCTACTATGTTTTGCAACTACATTCATCTTCTAAATGAGTCTGCAGGGTAAAGTTGTTTTTTTTTTTTTTTTAACGTAAACTGGATAGAAGAAGGGAGGTAGAATTTGCTTTCTATGTTCCCTGAACTAATTAATATCCACAACAAATTAAAAGTAGAACACCATATGCTCCAACAATCCCACTTCTGTGTATATGTTCAAAGAAAGTGAAGTCAGTATATATTATAATGACACAGTTCTCCTGTGTCATTATAATACTGTTCACAATGGTCAACATGTAGACATGAATTACTGATGAATGATGGAGGAAAAAATAAGGAAAATGTAGTATAGATACAAAAAGGAATGTGATTTAGCAAAATATAAGAAAATGCTACTATTTTCAGCAACATGAATGAACCCAGAGAATATTATCCTCAGAGAAATATCCTCGAAGTAGAAGAGCAAAAAATTGTATGATATACATTTGAGGAATCTCAAATTGTCAAACTCATGAAAGCAGAGTAAAATTGTGGTTTCCAGTGCCTGGATAAAGAGTAAAATGAAATTATTTTAGTCAATGAGTACAGAGTTTTGGTTGTGCAATTTTAATAAATGCCAGTTTTTTACTGTCCAAAACCTACTGCATCTATGGTTGTCACATAGTGCATTGTAAGGATTTTGTTAGAAAGGAAAATCTTAAGTTAAATATTCTCATCAAAAGAAGGAAGAAGTGGAAGGAGGGAGGGAGGGAGGAAGGAAAGAAGGAAGGGAGGGACAGAGAGAGAGGGGCGGGAGGGAGGGAGGGAGGGAGGGAGGCTATAGAAGTTAAGAAGGCATTTATGGTGGATAGTTAAGAGTTTTGTTCACAACTGTAAATGTGTGTACAAATTCATCAGTGTAAACATGTATGGATTAGAGTATGTCAAAGTTCAATAATATTGTTAAAGAAAAATAATTTGTAAGAGTGAGGGCTGGTACATGAACATGAGGGAACAGTCTTCCAAGCCTCTGGGAACTTGCTCATGTGAACTTACAGCAATGGCAACAGCATGCACAAGACCCATGCTGACTCAGTCAGATAAAAACCCAGCAGCTCTTTGGTTGTTGTTCTCTCCAACTTGTATTGCTACAGTATATCTACATCTCTCTCTCTCTCTCTCTCTCTCTCTCTCTCTCTCTCTTTCTCTCTCTCTCTCTCTCTCTCTCTATATATATATATATATAGATAGATAGATAGATAGATAGATAGCTAGATAGATAGATAGATACATACATACATATATACATACACATAGCACTTGAATCGGAGGACTTTTTTTTCCCTAATAGATGTCATGTTTTCCCTTAAGAAGGTGCTCAAAAGTTCCTCCTTGGCAATCCCAAACAACATAAATCCTGCACTTTTGAACTAAAAGAAAAAAAAATACTCTGGAAAGACTCAGAAAAAGATACAGGACATGTAGGGCAGAGTGCAGAGACTTGGGTGAGGTGGCGGACATGGAAAGGGAAGCGACTCTGTATTCGATTGAGAAATGATGTATGACCTATGGAAAAAGTTTAATAACAATTAAAAAAATACAAAAAAAAAAACACCCAGCAGCATAGAACACGGAAAATGAGCAGCAGACCCCAACCCTAGCCAAAGAACTATTGCAAAGTGATTACTGCTGGGTGAGGCGATGTAGATCATCTTGAAGGAGGGACACTAGGTAGGCTGACTAGATTCCAGTAGGCAAACTAGCTCTGAGGAACATCTGAATACAAATGCTTGAACAGATAGGACTTAACATATATGACAGAATGCAGACATCCAGGAGGGAGGCACTATGTTGAGGTGCGGATTGGGGAGGTGGTCTAAATTTGATTAAGATCTATTAAATAAAATGCTCAGAAGGTAAATTAAAATAAGTGGAGAACTCGAGAGAAAGACACATGGCATGTTGACCTTAGGCCTCCATGTGTACATCATAGACACACACCCCACACCCTCACACACACACAATCCCTAGTGAAAAATGGTTGTATAATGGTAATAGAAGTCATTTATTCATGATACCTGGTTTTGCCCAATGTTATGGGAATGTTAGTTATTTATGAATGTCTAAATCATGTTCAGAGTTGCTTCTTCCTTCAAAGCTACACAATTGATCCTGACTTCTATTAGCTCCTACAAGCAAAATACAAATTCAACCCTGTTCCTAGTGTGGCATCTCTTCTCCAGGGAATCAGAACAATGGAATTGGGTCCATACTCTGTGCCAGTCAGGTTGGTTCTGCACATTACAGGGTATTATCTTCTTTGAAATGTTTGCAAGATCAAAGGGAGCTCAGATTTTCATGTTAAACCATAGATTATGAGTCAACTGGGGTTGGCCAAGACAAATATCTGCTGTGTGTTTACTCATGTGGTGAGTCAGCATTCCAATCAGAGGCAGAGTTAATCAGTTGAGACTCCTTCTTCACCATGCCAGATCTTTAAGCACTCCTTCCAAAGGAATATACAGTCATTCTCTGGCTGAAATTGGCTTTGCTTGTATATCATGTTTTTCTTCCTACTACCACAAGACAAACACATTAATGGCAGCAAAAAAATAAAGTTATAAATGGCTGGCAAGCCAAAGTTGAAAACAAGTTATCAAGGCAAAGTCATGCCTGTGCACTTTTCGAGGTCCTCATCTGGGTAAGAAGACACATTAACTCATGCTAGATCATAAACCAAGTTTGTGGCAACATTTGGACGAGCATTCAGAGGCTCACTTCCATGATGTCATTGTGAATCCATTCAGATATCTCTTGGCTGACTGACTAGTACTGACACAACCAAAACTATATCTCTTAAAGGATGGTATTACTCACTGAGACCTGTTCTATTTTTGATACTGTTTTCGGCAAAACTGAATCAGACAGAAACCCTTTTGTTGTCAAGAGCTTCTTTTCTGGCAAAGAACAATTTTCCTTTCCACTAGAGGCCGTCTATAGTAGATTGATACCAAGATAAGTGCTTAAGCACAGAAGTAATAAAAAAAATAAGATGCCCTTTGGCCACCCTTCCTGTGAGTTCATCTAGGATAGTGTGTCCTTCTTTGGCAGTGGCTTCAATTCAGCTAGCACAGAAGAATTTACTGTTGAATATAGTGTTAGCAATGGACACAGAATAGCTGTGCATCATTTTACTGACTGCTAAAAGTCATATAGAAGAGGCAAGGAAATGTCCTTAGTAAATCTGATTCTGAGTTGAAAGAAAGGTCATAGATTCAGTTATATGTATTAATTACTATAATATTACATACATATTTAAAAATGAATTGTTCTGAGCATTTTACATTTCTTTACAGATCTAATTGGTTAGTCACCAGCAACAACACGTGTTCAGTTTCCTTTTCCTAACATATTATCAGTGAGGACAGGAACTCAGAGAAGGAAACAGAAGAATCATGGTCTCCACAGATCACAGCATATGAGGAGCTCAAAACATTGTTTGTTGACAGATATTGCTATTTTCATTTAGTAGAACCCTACTGACTCTTTCATTCCACTGTTAAAATCAATAAAATGTGAATAAAATCACATTCAATTATTTCTAGGGAAGCTAAATATCTAGAAGCGTGCTTTGGACAGCCTGTCTATTAGCGCTCATCCCTGCTGCCAACCTCATTAGCAATGTAGCACTGACTTCATCACAAATTTCTGTGTGTCGATTATTCACATATGAAGCAAGAATGAAGTTGTAACTCATCGATTTATTACAGGACTTAAATATTATATTTGTAAAGTACATGGAATAGTGCTTAAGATTATACTGTTATGTGACTATAGATGTAAAAATGTTCCTTTCTTAGTATTCATAAGCAATATATCTATCCATGTGAATTCTAAATAACCTTCTATATTTATGGTTTGTCTTTGAATCATTCAATAAATTACTGTTTAATGAATGAATAGAGGAAAATTTTGAGGTTACAAGTAGTAAAAGGGTTTATTCAAGATTCAACGTCTTAGTTCTACATTCCACAGACACTTCAGTGGAATAATGGGCCAATGTAACTATAGATTTGTCTAGACTTTTGGTGCCACGCAAATATGATTTTGCTTGACATTATTATGGCCCTGAAATGTGTCAGATCTCCACAGATTAGGGAAATGAAGTCTGAAGAGGTTAAATAGCTTATCAAACATTTGAGTAAAATCTAACATCAATTCATTCTGATAGCACAGCTCATGTTATTCTAAGCTATTTAATCTCACATTCAGAGAGGGCGCTTGGCAATACCAGAGAAGACTTAAATATATAAGATAAAATTTATAGGGGCATAAAAATAGTATTACAGGATAGATGATATAAGGGTTTATCCTTCAAAACAGATATCTCTTGCTTTTCCTTCTGGGCAAATTTCAAGTTCAGTAGTTTTTACAATATTCCATAATGCCTGCTGACATCTTTTACTTATGTCCATTTGTTGTGAAACCAGACACAAAATTTAAGATCACTATAGTTCAGTCCATAAAATGTACCTGTGTGAATTGTTCATACTTTTAAAGTTCAAGAATAAAAAGAAATATATATAAGTATTTTCTAGGTGGTGAATTTAAAACTTCTTTCATTTGCAATAAATTCAAGCAAAAAATCACTATACTCATAGTCATAAACCATAATATGTAACTCAGAATATATAAAAGCCACATGCTCAGATCTATGAATCTCCAAATTTGGGGAAAATAAGAAGAGCCTGAATGAATCTTGGAAACCATACCAGGCCTCCTGTGACAGGTCTAGGGACTCTCTATGCCTCTGAAAGATAAGTTGTTACATTTTGGGAGGAAACTAGCTTACATGGAAGCATTCTTCTGATCTTTGTGAAGTGAGCTCTGTGCACTATTTTAAGCACACTGTCTTGGAATGGCTTACTGTCAGTCTCTGGTGGGGTATATTGAGCTGAGGGCAATATATCACTTAGATACAGCAGAATCTTATGTGATTCTTCTTGAAAAACACAAGAAACCTCTCTCCCTTCTAACTAAGATCCAGGGCATGGAGACATGGAGGAAATTTGAGACACCATACCACCTCCTTACATAACTCTAACCTACTCCTTAATATTGCAAGAAATAATTCCAAGGAAACAACTCATTAGTCTGCCATCTTGCTTATCTTGTTAATGATTAGGACCACCTTCTGACTGTTTATGAGTCAGTTTGATTCATCTGCTTCATCACCATTTGGGGGCTATAAATGTATGGCTATGGTATCAAAGTACACACCACAGAATGATGGCTCAGTAGGTAAAGGCACTTGCTGTCAAGCCTGAGAGCCTGATTTTAGTTCTTGGGATCTACATGGTGGAAGGAAAGAACCTACACCCACAAGTTGACCTCTGACCTCCACATGCACACTGTGGTACATATGCATCTCCACATATATACATATGTACATACACATATATACATATGTACACACAAACTGGGTAAATTAAAAAAAATCAGTCTTAAAAAGAAAGCAAACTTGAAATTTGGTTATGTGAACTAAATATTTTAATGGCTTCATAAAATCTACCCCCCATGTATTCCTAATACTAAGGACTTTGAAAGAAAAATAAAATTAATAGAGAATCAAGGGAGATATAAAGACCAGGGTCTGGATTTAGCATAGCAAATGGGAATCTCACCTCAAGCATCTTATGAATTCCCTGTGAATTAATGCAAGGCCATGAAATTTGGCTCATTTTCTTCAGGCATAAAAATGGGGACATTGAATTAGATACCCATAAAGGACATTTCCAAGTATTTTCCTTTCATGAAAACAAACTAGCTAACGAGATATGTGGTTAGAGATGATAAGTAGAAGACACTGTGAATGACCTAGAACCTCTGTTGAAAGCAGATTAGAAAAGCTGCTAGCATGGCAAAGACAAGTTCAAGTGACAGCTGTAGTTGGGGTATTGTAATTAGAAACAATTAACAGAGTGCATTTAGATTGCAGGTGTGATCTACATGGGAATTATTTTCCTGGAATTACTTTTTGCAATGCTAAGTAGGTTAGAGTTATATAAGGATGTGCTATGGTGTCTCAAAATCCTTCTCTCTCTAATCCTCAGTCTTGGTTAGAAGTGAGAACAGCTTTCTTATGCTTTGTGGAATTCTTTCTATCCAAAATTGTATCTGCCAATGTATTTAAAACCCTTTCCTACACCATCTCCATGAGGGAGGTGCTGTCCCAGTTTAGGAGTGAAGAGAGCCTTCATTAACATGTCCAAAACACATTACTAGAAAAGACAGATTAAAACCAGAGGCTGTCATCTAAATGTAAAAGCTGGTCCGTGGAAGTCAGAGATTATATCCCAAAGCGAGCAAAGAAACAAGCAAAAGCAAACAGATCCAGATCCTAACTCATCACTTCACTGAGAAGCATCAAACCCTTCTTTTCTCCATGCGAGGTGGCAAAAACAGCAAAGACTAGATAGAAGCTTTTCAGAAACTGTTCTGAACAAACAAAAGAGTGTGTAATCTGCCTATGACAGAAGAACGAACGTGGTCAGAGTGGAATGTTGTGGCAATATAAATTATAGAGAGCATGCCTGGCTTTTCATCTCATGCCCTTGCCCACAGATGTCTGTGGGATGAAAGTTGAAGTCGCTGCCAACCATTCCAGTCCCGCAGTTCTGACACCCTGTAATCGTTCACCAAATTCATGGCCTCCTTCTTTATCCTCCCAGCCTCTTTTTAGGAGCGTTTTTATGGTGCACATTACACTTTGAAAAATTAATTCATATTGCAGTTCGTTTCACTTGGAGAATTACACAACATCCTTTGAGATCACAATAACCCTCAGGAGATTGTGCAACTGAGGCTGAGAATATGTTGCTTAAGCTGGAACTTTGTGAAAGAAAGCGGGTGAAAGTGGGGAGACGAATATTGCTTAAAACAATGGAGTTCCAGGGGAATCTGAGACTCTCTTCTGACCTCCGCGGCATTGCACGACACGGGTGCACAGACCTGCATGCAGACAGTACATTCATACACATAGAGAAATAAATAAATAAATAAATAAATAAATAAATAAATAAATAAATAAATAAATAAATAAATCTAAAAAACAAACAAACAATGGAGTATTAAACAAACTTCACAGACACAAGTCTGAAGAGATCAATAAATCTGATAAACGTCTAACCCATACAAACTCTTATTTCTAATGTTCACCAGTATACTTTTTGCTTGCCCAAAGAAGAATATTAAAACCTTTATTTCTGGGCTCTGTCTCTGTATGTTGGTTTGACTCGTCGTTATTCATGTTAAATAATATAAATAAGCAAATGCATGGCTGAGTAAATATGATGACTTAAGGAAAAACATGTTGGATAGCTAAGCCAGTCCTATATTTTAATTAAAAAGCATGTCTCACACACCATCAATAAGTTTTCAAGTGCCCTGTCATGACCATTTCTAATCACAAGCATGCCATTTGCTCTTTCATAACAAATTGGCAGTTTATGCTAATATAAGAAAGGGAAGCTATCTATTTTATGTGTGCCAGACAAGCTATGCCATCGATTTCATAATTTATGATAGGAGCTTGGATGACGAGGATGGCTAAGGACATAGTTTCACAAACAGAATAAAATCTTACAGAGAGGAATTCGTTAGGTTAGCTGACAAATAGGTGAAGAAAAAAAATTGTTGCGAAATATTGGGCTTTCTTAATGGTGTAAAATAGATTTTCGTCTTAACTACAGCAAAAGACACGTCTGTGAAAATAGTAGTGCTATCTCATTACTAATATTGAGAAATTGATCTGTTCTTATCAGTATTTGATTAAGGAAGCCATAAAGAGGCAGTTGTTTAAAAGACAAATTTCTTTGTTTAAAAAAAAATAGAAGTAAAAATAGTGGATTGCCATGAAGAAGCCTTGCGTAACACGCGTGATCCCCCAAGTTCAAATCCTGGTATCACAAAAATAGTCAAAAAATCATAAAATAGGGTACTATTAATAATACCAATAGGAGAGGTGGCTCAGCAGTTAAGAGCACCAACTGCTCTTGCAGAGGACCAGGATTCGATTCCCAGCACCTACATGGCCGCTAAGAACTGTCTTTAACTCCAGTTCCAGGGGAATCTGACACGCTCTTCTGACCTCTGCGGCATTGCACAATATAGGTACACCAACCTACATGCAACAGTACACTCATACACATAAAAAATAATAAACAAATAAATTAAAAAATAATACCAATAGAGCTTAAAAATTATTACATGGCTTATCACTTTATTTTTTACTTTATGATCTTATAAAACTAAAGTCAGTTTATAGTCTTATAAGAAATGAGAGGGTTCAATTGCAGTAAGTACCCTGAGAATTACAGAACAATTGAGGGTTATATTTGTCATCAGAGACATTTTATTTAAATATGCATATTTATGAGTAAGTCTTAAGTTTACAGCCAAAAGGGATTGATTATTTTCTTTAAGTTAAAAGAAAAGCTTTTGTACCTGCCAGGCGTGGTGGCGCACGCCTTTAATCCTAGCACTCTGGAGGCAGAGGCAGGCGAATCTTTGTGAGCTCAAGGCCAGCCTGGTGTACAGAATGAGTTCCAGGACAGCTGGGGCTACAGGAAGATCCTGTCTTGAAAAGACAAAAAAAAAAAAAGAATAGCTTTTGTTCTAAAATTCACTTCTAGTATTTTAATATTCTTGTCGAATGCTGTAACTTATGTGAAAAATACTTTAACAAAATTACTGTGCTTATGTTGTATTATTAGGAACATGAAAAATCATGAATTTGTCTATAGGTTCTATTGATCAATCTAAAAACAAAGAATTTGGGGCTGCAGAGATGGTCTAGCGGTTAAGAGCACCGACTGCTCTTGCAGAGGACCCCGGCACTCACATGGCGGCTGAGAACCGTCTGTAACTCCAGTTCCAGGAGAACTCCAGTTCCAGGGGAATCCAACACCCTCTTCTGACCTCCGAGGCATTGTGCAGACCTGTATGCAGACAGTACATTCAAACACAAAAATAAATAAATAAATAAACAAATAAATAAATAATTTTAAAAAATAAATAAAAACAAAGAATTTGATAAAGCACAATAAGTAAAGCAAATTTCAATTTTTAAGCCTTATTCCATGCTCAATAATCTTTTTCTAATGTGGTTAAAGCACACTCACACACACACATGCACAAACACACACACACACAGACACATTTAAGAATATGTATAACAAAAAAAAAAAGATGTATGTCTATGAATACTGCTGCACACCATTAATCCTAGCACTGGGGAGGCAGAGGCAGTCAGATCTTGGTGAGATCAAGGCCAGCCTGGCCAACAGAGCAAGTTCCTGGACAGCTGGGGCTAGAGGCTACAAAAAGAAAAAAAAAAGTGTATGTATAAGTCCTAAATCAATACTTATCTATTATATGGAAGCTCAAGAATTACTTCAAATAAATTTCTGGAAATCTGTGTTACGTTGATGTTTATCCTATTTTACTGATTCTTTTCTACTAATAGTAATATCACTTTTAAAGATTTATTTTTCATGATGTTTATATGTGTATGTCTGGGTGTGGGTTGGTGCACACAGGTGCCCACAGAGGCCAGAAGAGGGCATCAGCTGCCTTGATGCTTGAGTTACAGGTGGCTGTGAGAAACTCAATATGAGTGCTGGAAACCAAACTCAAGTCCTCTGCAAGAGTAGTCTACACTCTTACCACCGAGCCATCTCTCGAGCTCCAAGGAAGAGCATTTTGCATGTACTCTTCAGAGTTGACATCCTTCCCACGTGGTTGACAGACAAATGGACATCTTACAAATGCTGTTTTTGGTCAATACTAAAAAATAATACTTGTCATTCATTCCCAATTATTTTATTTCACATAAAGAGGAGCTGAATCTTTAAGCTATAATGTGTAATTTCTTATGCTATAAATGGTTCCATAATTTTTTCTGATACATAGTACATATTTTTTAAACTAATGTCAACAGCTTAAGGAAATGTGATGTTTTAAAATACTCTCGAATAGGAATATTTGGCAGTTTTCCAATTTTCTTAAGAAATCATTTCCTGCACATTTGTGAAACTTAGAGATCAAACCAGTTTTGGAGCTATGGTGTCTGTTCACATTCATGGTACTCTGTGTTTTGAATTTTCCTTCACTCCTCAAAAAATTTAATTTCAGATTAGAATTGATACTTGTTTTCTATATACCAACCAATGAAATTAAACTCATGTTCTCTTACTTTACACACTTCTTTTATGAAAGTTATGTTAGTTATCATTGTTATAGAACATGAGATGTTTCAATGTGTTCTTTTTGATGATTTATTTTATTATCTTTAATTATGTGTGTGCACACACACAAAACACACACACACACACACACACACACACATTAGGAAGGAGCCCATGGAGACCAGATATGTAAAATTCCCCTTAAGCTGGAGTTACAGGTGGCTGTGTTGTCACCCAACATGTGTGCTAGGAACTGAACTGGGTTCCTACACAGGAGTGGTTAAGTGCTATTATGTGCTGAGCTATCTTTCCAGACTATCAATTGCTTCGTTCAATCAGAAGCAAGACAATAGTTATAAATAAGTACAGAGGCTTGAGACATGGCTCAGCACTTACTGGAGTTCGATTCCCAGCACCCAAGTTGCTCAGCTCACAAAGACCTGTAACTCTAACTCCAGGGGGATCTAGCATCCTCTTCTGCCCTCTTTGGATACCTGCACACACATGTGTACACACATATGTGTACACACACACAATAAGTTAAACATTTAAAACAAAATAAATAAAATACAAGTCAACAACTTATAAAATGAACCAAATGGATTTCCCATTCCAAATACAAGCCTTTTATCTGCAGTTCTAAATCTCAGGACTTTCTTTGCAGTATCATTATTAAATATTATACAAAAGAATGTTTCGCATTCACAGTTAGTGCCTCAAAATGCGGCCTGCCAGGACAACAGTTTTACTGCTGTCTCATGTTTTGACACTTTAAAGAATGCCGGTAGAAGCATCTACAGTTTCAACCTGTTTGTTTTTCTTCACTTCTTATGTTTAAATCTCTAAGGAAAAAGTAATAGCACTAACTGGCCTGAAAGAGGATACCTTAAAAATATGTGGCCTGCAGTGCAGAAGATCAAAGAATTCAGAAAGAATACAGGCACAAGAGAGGAATAATTTGCTTCAGGCTGTACATTATATTGAACCTTGGTGGACTGGATCCAACACAGAATCAAATCCAAATGTTTCCTCATTTCTTCGATCTTAATAGCCTCACAATTCCCTCCTTTAGTCTCAAGCACAGCTTTCACATTTAAACTTGTCATCTTTGAAAACCTTGAACATATTTATGGCATGTGTGTTTCCTGATACATACTTCAGTTTATCATGTTGTTATAGTTACAAGACAACAAAAGAGATTTCATACTTATTTATAAAATACAGACATTTGACTTCAGGAAGAAATGTAACTATATCATGCTAATTTTAAAAGCAGATCTTTTTCTCCTCACTCTAAAAGATATGACAACATTCAGAAAAGCTATTTTTCCCATCTTCATAATATGTTTACCTATTACAGTACAGAAACCAATGAGATAGTCCAAATTGCATCATAAGGACAATAAAAGTATATGCTTAAAATAAAACTATAATAGAAAATTATTATTAAGAGTGAAATAATAAAAATTAACACATGGTGTCTGTTTCTATAAGAAGCATACATTAAGAGCTTTAGTCATGACCTCACTTAAATTTTCCACAATTTGATGAAGTGAGTGCTTAATCCTGAAAGTTCTGAATGTTAAATAAATGGCCTGGATTGACATAACTAGTAAGTGAAACAGAATTAAACTGCAGAAATTAGGTTCCCACAATTACTGTCTTTTCAATTTGAAAATTTTCTGCAAAAGATATACTTCAGTGTTACTGCTAATGAAGAAGAAGAAGAAGAAGAAGAAGAAGAAGAAGAAGGAGGAGGAGGAGGAGGAGGAGGAGGGAGGGAGGAGGAAAAGAGGAACAGAAGAGGGAAAGGTGATCATGATGCATTTACCCTCATCTGCTTGAGAACACAGACTGTCATTTTCTAATTCAACGACTAATTTTTATTGCATAGATTTCTAGTGAGTCTCTGTTCAGTGTGGAAAAGAAGAAGAACAGCAAAAGATAAGGCAGTATATTGTGGGTTGTCATCTAATACTATAATATATATATATAATCTGTTGATCCTTTAATCACACATGGCCACAATCCACAGGATGGTCTTCCCTCCTAGAACCAGGCTGGCAGCCTCAGAAGGCTGTAAGCCTCAGAGCTGTCTCCTGCTGGCAGGTTAACAGTTCCTAGGCTGAGCTTCTGGCAGGGAGGGGGGAGGGAATCGTGAGAAATTACCTGACAAGAAATGAAAGGGACTCAAAGAGAGGGTCCAGGAGAAAAGTGACTCTCTCCTTTATTCAGGTTAGCAATGTGCTTATATACCAAATCTACTCTGCTCTGGGCAAGAAAGTAGGGAGCAGAAGGGTATGAATGAGGGGAAGGGACTTTCAGGCCATCCTGGCTCCTACCAGGGGCTGCAGAGCTCCTGTTTGTGCAACCAGTAAACTAGAAGTGTGACATTTTGCTCTATACCGCAAAGGAAGGCCATCAGGGTCTAGAACTTTGCAGAGATAGGCGAGGCAGGATATACCACAATATCCGGACCTCATGGAGCTACAGATAACTCACCGAGACAACTTGAATGCCCATGGAGATATTAGATAAATCACGGAAGTTCTGGGACAGGATTTGTAGGCCCTGCCTCGAGCCAGACAAAGTTTCATTCCTATAGTATATCATAAGAAATATGAAGAACAGGAGGACAGAGATGATTTTTTTTATCTAAATAAACATGTCTACCTCACTCTAACATTTATAGGATGGTGTTTACGGCCTCCACACATCTTTTCACTGAATGTTGCATGCTTGCTGGTGTTTTGCTCTCCACTGCAAATATAGGTATAATGACTTATGTGAACAGCTTTTGTTTCTAGAGCTGAGCCAAACAATAATAGGAAAATCTTCATGATGCTCCTTTGCAGAATATTGCATTGTGCAAACTGCTTTAACAAATGGATTTCATGGATATGGGAAGAAGATGTGAACTGCCTGAGCACAGTATCAGCATTCTCTTTCTCTTGGAGAAGAATTGTGCCTTGATTGGACCTCTCCTTACTGCTTTGACTCATGTTGTCAGCCCAACCATTTCTTAAGTCTTTCAAGATTGGAGAAAAGTCTGTTTGTGAGTTGGGATTATGTTTTCACATGCAGAACAGCCATTACCTCCACACATGCCTCCTTAGGCATGGAATTCTTAAAAGTTTCTGTAACAGTCTTGGTACATATAGGAAAGGTGTCTTCCCATTTCCACAGGTCTGTGCTGGGCTTTTGTTTCCTTGAAATTGCATAGGTCTTATGCATGCTGACACCATTACCATAGGTACATGTGAGCAAGGTCCCAGGAGCTTATAGAACTCTATTTCCATTCCATAATGGTCCCTGAGCCCTGGGTGGATGAAGTTTAACATAGGAGTCCTGCTCAGGGACTCTTACCCTCTACTCTTTGGCCACTTGTGACCTTTTGTGTTCCTGTGGCAGGAGACAACTTCACTAATCAGAACTGAGAGATTCACTAGTGTCCACTTTACTCCCTGTTCTATGCTCTATGAGCCTTAGGTGATCTTATTTGAAGAATTATCTACTCCTGGGTGAGGGAGAGCTAGCTGACCTTTTTTATTTCAAAGCCAATTTTTATTAAAGCTTTGTGCATTTCGTACAAAATTTAGACCCATTACCCCTTCTTTGCCCCACCCCCACCCCACCAGAGCTCATTAATTCTGCCAAACATCTTTTTCTTTTTCTCAGTCTCCTTTAAAACTTTCAATGCAGAAGTTTACTGTTTCAAGCAGAAGTTCACCGTTTCAGTCAGTTCTTTGACTCAGACTTTTGTTGTTATTATTATCATTATTCCTTCCAATTTGCATCACTCCAATATAGGCATATATACATGTCACACATATCTTTTAGCATCTTCAGCTTATGATTTCTTTTTTTGTTGTTGAGCTGAAAGACATCATGTTTGAAGGCTCCTACTTGGCAAGCCCAAACAACCATCAGTCCTGCCCTTGTGCTCCACACTGGGGTTTTCTCTTCCCATGGTTACCAAATGATGCCCATTAAGCACCACATCCTGTCTCGATCCTCCTGTACTGGTCTCCATGATACAGCCTGGGTAGCCCAACAATGGCAATCAATACTCTGAAGAGGCTGAAACTCCAGTAGTAGCTCAGTCCACAAGCTGGATGTGTCAGCAGTCCCCATCTGGTACTGAAGGTTTGGAGGATTCTTGGAGAGACATGAGTCTTCAGTCCATATTGGAAGGTTGAAAAGCTGTGTCTCATGTCTTTGAAAGATGGCAAAAGCAATGGCAGCCACAGGGTAGCTGCACTTGCCAGTAAGAATTGAAGACAGGCAAAACAACAGTGGGGTTTTTTGTTTGTTTGTTTGTTTGTTTGTTTTTTACTTTTTGTTTTTTTACTAAGATCTCAAGTTTTATACCTGAAGTACAATTTCTCAGTCCTTACTAATCATTTATTTCTGGTTGTACTTTTCTTTTGGACGCTTAAGGCCATACTGTTAGCCCAAATTAGCCAGAGTTTTTGTTTTCTCAAGGCCGTTTGAGGATCTGGTCCTCAGGTGCTGATCTTCCTAAAGGGAGTGACCCTACAGAGGCTGACTAGACTCCAGTGGTTGAACTTGCACTGAGGAACATGTGGGGAGACTAACTTGCAATGGTAGGCTTTCCCACAAATATAAACTCTGGAAAGTGGACCACAGGAGGGCGCTCGTGAGGGAGGAGGCATAATAATAATTAAGATTGATTGAGATGTTCTGTTTCAAATACACAAAAATTGATAAGAATTTTTATTTTTATAAAAAAAATGAATAAAAGAGGGGGGGCTGGAGAGATGGCCTAGTGGTTAAGAGCACCGACTGCCATTGCAGAAGACCCAGGTTCGATCCCCAGCACCCACCCACACTGTGGCTGAGAACTGTCTTTGACTCCAGTTCCAGGGAATCTGATGCCCTGGTCTAACCTATGTAGCATTGCATGGCACAGGGGTGCACAAACCTACATGCAGATAGTACATTCATACACATAAAGAATAAATTAAAAAAAAAAAAGAGAGAGACATGTATCTTCTTTAAAAAGTTGAAATTCTAACCCAACACAGGCAAAATGGGTAGGGAGTTTTACAGACTGAGGTCATGTTCTCATCCCTTCTCATGTCAGCCATTATTTAAATGCAGACTTCAGATATGCATTTTTCTCTAGCTTAACTGTTAAAACATCAAAGTAGTCTAAATACTCTCTGAAACTCTACCCAAGTAAAAAATAGACTTTCTTTTACAAGAAAATATATCTTCTTCTATAGGAAAATCAGCATATTTCTCTTTATTTATTGTTTTTTCTTTAAGATAGACTTCTCTGGAACTTGATATTCTCCTGCCTTAGCTTCCTAGATTCTGGGATTACACAAGTACACCACTGTTCCTGGCTCAGCATAGTTTTCAAAGGTTTTTCACCAAAAATAAATGATTATAAAGGGAAATTATACAAATTCTAATTGAAGCAGTTTTCCTCTAGTGAGAAAAATGTATATTAGTGTGGCCATCTCTGATGAATGTGGACAGAGGTTGTCTGTCATCCCATATGACATATTCTCAGCTACTAAGCTTGGTTGATATGTCCCTCTCTTCACACCACTTAGTCAATACACCTTCTCTTCATTCCACTATTCTTTAAAATTTTAATACCCATGTTTTGGAGCTGGAGAGATGGCTTGGTGGTTAGAAGCGCTTGCTTCTCTTGGAGAAGACTGAGATTCAGTTACCAGCACCCATGTCAGACAGCTTGCTACTGCCTGTAACTCCAGCTCTAGGGGATCTGGTGCCCTCTGCTGGCCTCTGTTGGGCACCTGAACTCTAGAGCACATACATGTGAACAGATGAAGCAAAACATCAGTAAAAAATAAAACAAATTTTGTTAAAAAAATAATACCCAAATTTCTAGTTGAATCTTAATCTATACTTTGCAATAAATTCATGTGTATTATACCTTGAAGGAACTCTACAATTCAAATATAACCAAATAAATAAAACTATGTGATCACCTCCCATATTGCCTACATAGGATGTCTCCATCTATACTGAATCTTTTGTGAGAACTTTACAATCACAGACAATATTACTTTGGTGGCTGACCATTGCCTGTTCCCATTGCTACCTTTCCCATTTCATAGCTTGTGCCGCTGAAAGGTTCCAAAGCTACATTACTTCAAAGTTCTGCTGGAAATCTTACCCCTGTCTAAAATACCCAGGAAATTCCTCCAAATCTGAATTGTCTGTCCATGGTGCAGAAGGCCAAGGCCTAGCAGGACCCAAAGCAGAAATCCAGAACCCTGCTATATCTATAGACCTTGTTAGAGAGTGTGTTGAAGATGTTAAATGGGATGGAATTTATGCGGCCTCTGAGTCTGAATCTCCTTTCCTTCTCTGGAGAGGAGCATTACAGCTGTTATGTATTATTATGCATCTGCAATGCTTTGGGCAAGGGTAGTGGCCAGATAAGAAAATGCAAAGCAAACAGATGAAAATGAAAAAGGAGTTTACCAATGGAACTAAGATGGAGGCATTCAAGTTTCTAAGTAATGGGTCAGAGGAGCATATATGAGCTAAGTCAATCAATTTCTCTGTGCTTTGGTCTCCTATTGGGAAACAAAAGGATTGGGAGAGGGAAGAAGGAAGAGAGATTTCATAAGACCAAGTCTGCTATAGCTACTGGAAATAAGATAATTAATTTAATAGGGTAAAATTAATAATTACATATTTCTCTTGCTGCCGATGTTATTCATTTTCTGATTCCTTTCCAGCATTCATCATTTATTCTAAAGCATGTCTGGTGTAATTTAGCTCGAAGGAATGTTATGTATAATATACCAAATTGCTAGCCAACTGCTGATTTATATATCCCTCAACCCTTTGCAGAAAGATACTAATTTCTAGTCATGGACTTTAAAGTACTTAGCCTTGGCCTTATCTCCATGGCAACTTATGTTGGAAAATGTAACAGTAGAAAGTAAATTCAGTTATCAGAAGCTTTTAACATATATTATTCTGTTTATTGAAAGAAAGGAAATGTGATTCTTATTTGTTCTAGTTTCTTACACAAAACTCAGGAATTCCTCTCTGTTTTCCATCCTTTCCTTTTTTCTTATGTCTTTGTTCATACTTTCCTTACTCAAAATTCCATAGTCCACCTTGTGTAGAAAAGTTCTGTCTCTTTCTTTTTCTGTGTCCATGGACCTTCTATGTAGGGGTGATGATTGCTTTGCTGCAGAACATTTTTTGAGGACATTGGCAGATCCAACAGCCTAGGAAAACAGAGACAATATCTCTCCCTGGAGCAATGATCAGTGTCCTCTGTAATGAGACCCACTACTTATGATCCACTGAGTGATCTCTTATATCCTATTACCACAGGTAAACTGGGGCTTAAGACATTGGAAAAGAAAATTCTGACACTCTAGAGACTGCTCTACAAGTGAGTAGTATACCACCTTTTGTCTTTGAAGCAGGGGTCTCCTGCTTTCTGCTAACATCTAAGAGATTTAAGGAGGTTGTACAGTCAGTTTGCACATAAGACAGGCAAAATCCTTATCATTCCTGGTACATCTTCTATGGAATACTCTCTTTAATACTTTTTTGTGTGAATATTATATGATATTTGAGTGTGCCTCAAGACTTCCCTGAACACAAACCTCTAGAATAAATTAACAGATTATTACACCTCTTTTTTAGAAAATCATACTAATTTGGAACCTCGCAGTCTATGTGTTTCGTATACCCTATAGGGAAAAAAATGAAAAGCTTAAAAAAAACTTCAATTTATTACTAATAAGGTTCAGATTAAAGAACATAGCTTTGATCAAGTGCCAGAGGGTCTTACCAATAAATCCCCCAAACTAGATAAATTGTTTGTTCTCAAGAGGAACTGAAGAAGTACTAAGTTTCTAATACTGAAGTTTTTCATTCAAGTGAGACTTCAAACATAAAAGATTTGGAAAAAATGACTTCTGGCTTAGAAAGTGGACAAATGATAGGAAAAACTAATGGAAACTAAGATTATGAAGCATTAAAACAAGAAATGGAATAAACTAATTTCAGCCAGTATATATCCTTCATCTTGATAATTTATACTTTAAAGTATTCCCTCTCAGTTGTCTCATGACTGAGTGTAGTTAAGAAAATTTCTGAAGTTCACATGGTTAGTAAATGTTCCAATTTTAAAATTCTAGCTTCCAGGGCTGGAGAGATGGCCTAGTGGTTAAGAGTGCCGACTGCTCTTGCAGAGGACCCAGGTTTGATCCCCAGCACCCACATGGCAGATAAGAACTCTCTTTAACTCCAGTTCCAAGGGAATCTGACACCCTCTTCTGACCTCTGCAGCACTGCATGACACAGGTGCACAAACCTACATTCAGACAGTACATTCATACATATAAAAAATAAAAAAAATAAAATCTAGCTTCCAGCTCAAACCCCCCATTTGCAATAATTCTAAGAAAGATGGGAACTATGCTGAGGAAGGAAAAAGAGATGAAGATGGTACAGTTATGGAGATGAAAAGATAAAGTATAGGGTGAGGGTCAGTTAATAGTGTAAATATAAAACTATTTGACCTTAGAGGGAATTAAGTTTTCATCTTTTTTATTTTAATTTATTGAGACCTCAGCATTCCCTGACTCCATGGAATACAGTGGAATAAAATATAATAAGACCTACATCTCACATTGAAAGGTTTCATAATTTAGAGAGGGGTAGAAGGCAGTATAAATCCACAGTAAATTTGACCATTGCCATCCAAGAGTTCAACATTAAGTTGGCAGTGAGGACTGACAAGAGTAGTCATCTACTGACACGGGGGAGAGGTAAGAATGAAGAATCTTGTTTTCCTCAGAAATACTCAAAAGGGATTATGAAGAGATTACAAAGTTATTATCATTTAGTGTTGGATGTAGATGATGTACTGTGATATTTAATAATTCAGAAAAGTGCCTGCATGAAATGAATTTCCTGTGTAAATCATCAGAAGCATCTCCCAATCAAGTGATACATGTCACTGGGGTCTGAGTTTTTCAAAAGCCATCAGCCATTATCAAATGAATACAAATATGAATATTCATTCATTACTTCATTTCTTAACCAATATAGAGCCCTTCAATGTCTGGGTGCTGAGCTAGTACCTCAGAGAATGGAGCCCATTTATAAAAAGGGACAACTCATTCATGTAAGAGATAATAATCTAGTAAATTCTAATGTCTGGAATGTACAGCTTAAAGGATGTTAGTGTTCTTAGAGATCAATAGGAAAGGTTTATTGTGACCACAAAGTTCTCAGAGTCTAGCATTTAAAAACTGCCCCCCAAAAGAGGTAGCATGCGAATTTCCCCTCTGAACAAAATGCTCTCTCATTTCTATTATCTCTTGTCCTGTGATGAAATTTCTGAAGCTCTCCCAGATTAGCCATGTGTTTCCTTCCTCGAAGAGGCCCTCGTAATCACGCTGTGCAAAGATGCACTCATTAACTGAACAAGTTACTCAGGCATGTCACAGTTTCCTTCAGAGAATCAATCTTAATCTAAATACATTTACTTAACTACTCTTGTTTGTTAGTATTGCTAAAGTAGACAGTGTCAAGTGCTCTGCTTACCTTCCTCATATCTATGTGTCTGACACTTAGAGCTAAACACATAATAATCACTTAGTGTACAATATATTGAATAAGCCAGTCACAGGCACAATGCCTGCATCAAGAGGGAAGATGGTATGGGATTCGGATGATTTCAGTTGCTAACACTGAAGCCCCAGATAAGTTGTATCATAGTCCCAAATCTGTATTACTACACAAGACACTTAGAATTAAACACATAATAATCACTTAGTGTACAATATATTGAATAAGCAAGTCACAGGCACAATGCCTGCATCAAGAGGGAAGATGATATGGTATTGGGATGATTTCAGTTGCTAACATTGAAGCCCCAAGATAAGTTGTATCATAGTCCCAAATCTGTATTACTACACAAGGAAGCCAGACTCCCTCTGTCTTTCAGCTTTGTAAAGATTGGGACTGCACTTCCAAAGCCCAGCTCATAACACAACATGCCTACAAGTTGCTGAAGAAGTTGAGAGAGGATTATCCACTCATACAAACACACAGAGGAAGGAATGGGACTCTCTTGTGCCTGATATTTAAAATCGATGAATAAGCTTTTCTCAAGATTAATTAGCAAACTTCCCCAAAGCTTTAAAATTCTGTTGTTTATCGGTAAGTAACCAGTCCCAAAGGAAATAGCATGTTGGCAACTGATTCACACAAAAAGTTTCAAGTCTGACTTTCTTGCTTTGTAGGAATAAGTTTCATGATGAAGTCAGCTGTACACATAAATGTAGTTCTTTTTTAAATTATGAATTTTATCTTACTTTTTCTCTAATCAATGTGCAGCACTATATTTCATAGCCTATGTTGATGGAAAAAGTGATTATGTGACCCTCCCATCAACTGGATTTTATCATTTGTCAGCTACAGTTGGGAATGACAGTGTACCACACCAATCGGTGTCAGCTTCTAGAATGAGAAGCTGTGAATTAAATGAAGAAAGACTAAAGGGCTAAACTGAATTACAATTAAAAGAGGAAAATAGCCTTGGCAGAAAATAAACTATGTCTGGTAAAAAATTCTATTTATTCATATTTAATATATACTGTTCATCAGAATTTTCATATCATATTGCTGTATTATTTTGTACAATTAAGATTAATTGCAAATAGATAAATGTATATATCAATCAAAGACAGCTAACTCAGATTAGTTACTAGACTCCCATAAAAAGGAAAAGCACATAGGGATGTGCTCTGTTCACTTTAGTGTTTGTTCAGTTATTCCTGAAATGGCCTATGGTCTAAGATGAATCTTGAACATTCATGCACATGGTAACCTCACTAATATAGTACAGAGACAGGGCATCTCTTTTTTTTAATTTTTTATTTATTTTTTATGTGTATGAACGTACTGTCTACATATAGGTTTGTGCATCCATGTCGTGCAATGCTGTGGAGGTCAGAAGAGGGTGTCAGTTTCCCCTGGAACTAGAGTTAAAGACGGTTCTCAGCAGCCATGTGGGTGCTAGGGATGGAACCTGGGTCCTCTGCGAGAGCAGTCGGCACTCTCTAGGCCATCTCTCCAGCCCCATGGGGCATCTCTTCATGTCTCTAAAATAAGCAAACACAAGTATTTATTGTTTATTTGTTTATTTGTGTGTGTTTATGTGTATATGTATGCCTGTTTATATGCATTTTGGCCCATATGTACCTGAATGTATGTGCACATGTGTGTAGAGGCCAACTGTCTTCATGAATCACTCTCCAGGACAAACAGAAATCTTATTTCTGTTTCTGTAAGTTAAGACATGGCATCCCTACCCACACTAAGTTTTCCCTTGAATTATTATTCCTCAAATATGTATTTCTATTTTTTTCTTGTATTAGAATCTTTGTGAAATCCATCACTAAGTCAAGTGTGGTAGAAAAATCCATAATGCAAGCACTTGGAAGACAGAGAGAGGATTATTATGAGTTCAAGACCAGCCTGGGTTAGGGAAAATGATCCTAGCTCAAACACACACACACACACATTTCTATTATATATAAATCTATAGTAAACATTTTAATTTAATCACAATATTACCTCAGCTATCTGTTGTAACCTATACTAGATGTGTGCTTATGAAACTGATTTTATACACTACTATGATCATTTCAATACTTGATTTAATTCCATCCTTACATTTTATTTAATTTTAATTACTTCTTTTTTGGGGGGTCTTTTTGAGACAGTGTCTCCCTGTAGCCCCAGCTGTCCTGGAACTCACTCTGTAGACCAGGCTGCCCTTAAACTCACAAAGATCTGCCTGCCTCTGCCTCCCAAGTGCTAGGATTAAAGACATGCATCACCACACCCAGCTTTGTGTGTGTGTGTTGTGTGTGTGTGTGTGCATGTGTGTGTGTGTGTAATTTTAATTACTTCTAAGAAACATCTTGTGAATTTTTTTTTTTTTTTGGTCTTTTCGAGACAGGGTCTCCCTGTAGCCCCAGCTGTCCTGGAACTCACTCTGTAGACCAGGCTGGCCTTGAACTCACAAAGATCCGCCTTCCTCTGCCTCCCAAGTGCTAGGATTAAAGGGGTGTGCCACCAAGCCCAGCACATCTTGTGAATTTAATTGTTAAAGACTTATTTTATTTTTATTTGCATATGCTTATGTCTTCATGTGTTTCTGCAGCAACCAGAAGAGGGCGTTGGATCACCTGTAGCTGGGGTTAAAGGTGCTTATGAGCTGCCTGGTGAGGGTCCTGGAAACCCAACTCCAGTCCACTGCCAGAGCAGCAAGAGCACTCAACCACTGAGCCCTCTCTCCAGCCCTGTGAACTGAACTTTAAAACTAGCTGTCTTAATAAAACATATGAAGGATTTTGGTCTCTATTGATGATTCAAGATGATCATTAGAAACAAAATTCCTTTCTTTATATTATGATGCAGAAAATATTGCATGTATATACTGCCTTTAAAACTTGTAAACAAAATAAGAAAATAGTTCCAGTTTAATAACTGTAATCAGGGAGGGAAGAACTGTTAAGAAGTAATTTCCTGTTTAAGAAGCTGCAGATGGAAAGTTAGAGGATTTGTCCTGTACCAAGGAGAACTAGGATTTCTGGACTTTAGTTTCTTTCTGGTTGCATGCAAGGCATATGTGTCTGTAAGTTCCTGGATACACATGCATCTATCTGTACAGCGACCTAGCTTGGATTTTTAATTTTTTATTTATTATTTTTTATGTGTATGAGTGTACTGTCTGCATGTAGGTTGGGGCACCTGTGTTGTACAATGCTGTAGAGGTCAGAGAGGGCGTCAGATTCCCCTGGAACTGGAGTTAAAGACGGTTCTTAGCTGCCATGTGGGTGCTGGGAATCCAACCCGGGTCCTCTGCAAGAGCAGTCCCTGTGCATCCTACAATGCAAAATGTGGACAGCCTAGAATAACTAAATGACAATATCTTACTGCCAGTGACAGATTTGGAATTCAAATCAGTGTCTTGTATCCAAACCTACTTTCTGTGACCTCATATGTTCCCTTTGAATCAGACCTAAGAATAGCCTTGACAGGGCAGAGAACACCTCGCTGCCCACATGGTAACTGGGACAGGGAGAAGCCAGGATCACCTTAAGAGGAATGTGGCTCTACACCAGGCATGTCAGGGTCACTCTGGGTTATTCTTGCTATTCTTCTGCCCTTTGCTTCCTGATAGTGTCTCTAAATACTCCAGGCTCCATCGCTGCCCAGAACATCCCACTGACCTTAGTACCTGAACTGATGGCTACATGGTAGGACTTGCCAGGACCAACCCAAGGTTTTCAGCCTAAGGCCTCTAAGATAACAGTTTTATTCCATTCTTTTTATACAAGTTATAGACAGGAAGAAGTTTGGAAAACTCTGTAACAATCTCTACCAAAGCTCAGAAAGCAGTAAGCCAGATAATCAGAGATGGGCAGCCCAGGTTTGCAAAAGTTGAAATAAGCTCATCTGGCCTTAGAAGAGCAAGGGACTGTCCCCTTCACTAACACACCACACTATAACATCAACAATTTGAATTTTGAATTTTTTTATCTAAATAGAGGAGACATAGGTAAATGCAGAAATATACTTAAATAGTCTATGATCGAGATAATATTAAATAACATGATATTATATTTGGTTCTGAACAGAGAGTAATCCCTTCCACAGTTCCCATGTCTAGTAGTCAATTAAAGAAAGCAGTTTTACCGGTTTTATAAGAGATTACCTCTACAATAGTTGTCTCCAATTTACAGTTGGGGAGCGACCTCATCATTGTCATATTTCTCCTTGTTTATGGGTGGGAAGGCAAAAGGAGTCTCTCATATCAGAACCTTTGGTGGCACCTAGAAGGTAAGTTTCTATAGGACTCATTATAACTAGTTGTTACATGTAGGATCCACAGAGGGTTCGATGTTTATGGCAATCTGAGGCTTTTCTTCCTTTGAAGTTCAGAGGGTCACCTTTCCATTGCCCACTTTTGGTACATCCTAATCAATGCAAACCTGTATCTTTTCTTTCTCAGCCGTTAAGTTGGTGACGTTTTGTCCTGTTGGAACAAACAATCTTTTTCCATAGTTAGTTTTAAGATTTGAATTGCATGGGGTTTGATGAAAAGGTTTCATGTCTAGGGCTATGCACTCAGGCAAAATATATTAATACAGGAGCTCTGACATCAACAATGGATTGTTCTACCAGGTGGATGTTGGCCAGGGGATCAAGGCCCAAGCCCCACAAAAGGTAAGGGCTCCTTGCCTCTAAGTTGGGATACCTACAGGAGGAGAGCAATAAGACCCTGCTGCCAAGGACCTGATGTAAACATGGGAGGGATGTATTGAGACACACATGCAAGTGTACCAGATGGCTCTGGAATCCAGAAGTGTTACCAAAGGCCACTAAACCAATAAAGCAAAATATGGGTCTCCCTGAGTCAAGCAAGACTCCACCGTCAGCACCAGCTACACCTCACCTGCTGGAAATACTGTGCAGCAGAGGCAGCCATGTGCCTGTATATCCCAAATCTAATTGGCTATTGTCTCCCCTTGGAAGAAATAACCCATGGCTGATGCCACAAGCTTACATCCTCTACAGGTTGAGATGTTATAAGCCACATGTAAGACCTGTCATATTTAACAGGGGGGAAAATGTAATTCATGGATTAACATATCCAAACATGTGTCTATGCTAAAGTAACCTACCATAACTATTAGTGCTGCTTAAATACCTATATATCTAATTGTCTTGTTCTTCATTAGTAGGATCGAAAGGTTATTCCTGGACAACATGTCAGCCCATGGAAAGGAAACAGCCAGAATTGACGCAGAGTCCAAGTCAACAGCTCCGAGAGAGTGGACTGGTTTTACTCTCTCATCCACCGTGCCCCTTTTCTAAGCCTAGGAACAACCTGCGGAAGAGGGGGCGTGTGTAGAATGTAAGGGCTGCGATTGGGTGAATGGTGAAACTACAGCAATGTAGTCATGGACACTCATTTGATCAACTTTGATTGAACAAACCACTGTCACCCCCACTGGATGGTGGGGCTGTAGGTGTTTGGGCACAACACCTGCCAGATAGGTTTTGCATGAAGATGCTCTGTACTCAATGGATTATCACTTATAGCTAAAAATGAAAAAAAAAAAAACTGAGAAGAAGATGCAAGAAATGACCAAATATGTATGGCAGAATGCATGGATGGGATGGGGTGGGGGTGGGGGGGGAGGGAAAGGGAAATAAGCCTGAACTGAATTGGAAAAAAATGTATGAAATGCACAAAGCATCATATAAAATTATATAAAAAAAATAACATGATATTATGAGCAGAAGCAATGCAAGTTTGAGAGCCATAGTGGAAGGTGCCAGTGCTCAGGTAAGTTTTCAGGGCATGAATTGCCAATCTTCAATCAAGAAAGATATTCGATGGCCAGGTATGGTGGTGCATGCTTTTAATCCCAGCACTCCAGAGGCAGAGGCAGGCAGATCTCTGTGAGTTCAAGGCACTGGTCTACAGAGTGAGCTCCAGGCCACCAGCTGGAAATAAAGGGAGAATCTTGTCTCAAAAAAGACGATAATATATAATATATATATATTATATATATATATATAATATATATATAAATATATATATATATTTAAGGATACTCCTGTATTTTAACATGTTCTGTACAATTGGGAAAAATACTCTGAACTCAGTTTTGGATCCCAATCCTGGCTTTACCACTAGTTAGCTGTCTTGCCTTAGGCAAATCAGTTACTTTCCTTGGCTCTTCAGTGTGTTCCCTGTAGAACGAGAAAGAATTCACAGTACATGGACCACAGGTCCTTCCAACTCTGAAATTCTTTGGTCTCCATGTAGTCTGTCAATATTTCACCATTGCAAATATAAGGAACGTCCTATTTTCATTTAAATCAATCACAGTAACATGAGGGCACCATACACATGTTATATTCTCCAGACTCAGCCCAGACACTGGGTAAGGTGATGTGGCTAACACTAGCATGGCTCTATCTTGCTCCTCTCAAGTCCTTTTTGGCATTTCTGTGACCCAGCTGCAGAGTTCATACCTGAGACTTCCTTCAGAGAATTGTCCATTGGTTAGTCAAGCAATTCTTGCTATGTACATCAAGCCCCTACAGACCCTGTGATAATGTCGGACTTCATGAACCTCGAACCCCACTCCCCTGCCTTGAGCTTACAAGACATCTACCCTGCTGACCTGCTTCCTATGTGCTTAAGCCATGGCTGCTCTTCTGACAGACTTCCTGGGTGTCTCCTGCTGGCCAGCCACTCGAGGTATGGCAGTGTGTTGCAGCTGGAGGTGACCTAACTAGGCACACTCCAGCCTCATCAAGGATTTCACCCTCCTCCCCAAGATATGCCCAAATTGTATGGCTCGAGTTTGTCAAAAAATACTGCTTCCTCCAGGGCTGTGACCACCTGAACCATACTCAGCTCTGGTCAGAAGTGATATGCTTCTCTCCAGCTAAACTGCATTTTTGTCCCTATACCTGGAGCTGTGTTTTTGATGTCTTGTGTTTCACAAAGCCTCCTGTGCAGTGAAAGCATCCTCTTTATGATGGTATGTTTGGTGAACAAGCCTAGCTGTTGCTTTGAGGCTACCTGTTAGTAACTGTTGTTCTCTTTTGCCTACTTACCATCTCTGTTCCTGTCCTACAGGACTAACTGTTCACTCCCCACAGCCTAGAATCACCTGGACAAAAGTTTCAATTGAGTAATTATCTTTATCAGGTTGGTCTGAGGGCATATCTATGATGGAATGTCTTAAAGTGTTATTTGATATGGGATGGCCCAGCCTGCTATGGAAGGCATCATCCCTATGGAAACGCTCCTGGGCTGAGACCTAGCTAAGCATGGCCAATGAGCAAGCCAGGGAGAGAAAGCCGACCAGTAACATTTCTTCATGGTTGTGGCCTCTAGGTTCCCACCTTGTGTTCCTGCTCTGACTTTTGTCAATGTTGAATTTCAATCTATAAGTATTAAAAAAAAATACTTTCCTTTCCTAAGTTACTTTTGGTCACAGTGTTTTAATACAGCAATAGAGAGAAAACTAAGAGTCCCTCATATGCATTTTACTACTATAGTTCCAGATTTCTTCTTGCATCACATTCATCTTAAATTATTGCTGACAGTTAGAATCAACTATTAGATACCAATAGATCTGAACTCCAAATCTAGTACTTCCTGATCTCACGAAAGCATTCTCACCACCAAGCCAAGGGAGTAGACAAAGCAAAGGCATCAACTTTATTTAAGTAGATTATTAAAACTAAAATCTCAAATAAGAAGTGAGGCCCAACTAATCTGATTTCATACGGTTTATCTAAAATCTCCATCCTGATATACATTTCCCTGTTATTGTCTTCTCTAAGAATACTTAAAGAAATAATATTGGTTATTTTTTATATTCCTTACTAGACAATCACCAGAAAGAATGTTTTCTCATCTCTCCAGGGGATAAGGGCTTTGATTAAGCTAGTAGTGAAAGGAAACAGTTCTTTTTGTTCCACGCTGTCTCATGCAAACTTGAGCCAGGTAGAAAACATCCGAGCAAGTGGAACAGATTAGATCTGAGTTTGGTTTCTAGTACCCATGTGGGGTCGCTCACAATCTGTACCTCCAGTTCCAGGGAAGCTGATGCCCTCTTCTGGGCTCCTTGGACAACTGTACTACATGCACATGCTCACAGACACCCATTCATATACCAAAGTAAAAAGAAAATAAATATGATAAAAAAATTAGCTTCCTTATTTAAATCAGACACATCTGATCAGTTTTTCCTCTCTTCCATTATTTTGTTTTCCTATGATAAATAAGTATGTCTGACTGTTAAATTTTATTAACTGGGCAGTGAAATAGGAGACAGGATTTCTATGCCCTGTATTGCCACTGACTCTTGAATGACTGAATTACAGGCTCATTTTTAGCAGGAACCAATCATATTCTTATACTTCAACCTACAAGCAACCTGATTTTAGTTATTCTGATACAAACATGTTCCATGAAAGGCATGGTTTCTATTTGAATCAAGTTTATATTCCAAATAGAGCAAGCATTGTTCAAAAACATCAAATATATTACTCAAAAAATTCTTCATATGGCTTTTATAAAAATTTTCCTTTGGTAGTAGTTTTTAAGGAAGAGGGAAAAAAAATAAAATGCAAGATTAAATCAAAATGCCCCAAATAATATGGCTAAAATAACTTCAGAGAAGTTATTTTGAGGGATCATCAACCTTAGAAAAAAATATCTCAGCTTGAGAACTTCAAAGTTTGGTGAAACTTTAAAGTCTGATGAAAATCCTTAAAGGATCTTAATAGATGTCTATGGGGTTCCTCATTTAAATTCACATTAAAGCCCAACTTCAGAAATGTTTTTAGAAACATTGTGAAATATCCAATCTTGTTAAAATAAAGAGATATTTACTCAAATAAACGTAGAGATAGGAGGAAAGAATTGATGACAGGTTCTGGTTTAAATTAAAGAGTTAATCTTATAATCTTTCTCCTCCTTCTTCCTCATTTTAATATCTCTCTCCCTGTAAATAGACCCTACCCTCCCTTTTTGTCTTCTGTGAGCCAGTTTTAAATATAAGGCAGAACCAGCTCTCCATTATCCCATGTTTAACAGAAGTTCCATGGTAAGAATACAGAAATAGAAACAAGAATCATGCAAAGCTTAGATTTCTTCTCTATTATTCCATGTCACAGCTGGAATTAGTGTACCTATAACCCTAATTAATATAGCATCATCTTTCTCCCCTGCCTTAACCTAGAGGCAAATCTATCTGGAAGAACCTGAGTGCTGAGCTGAAATATGCATGCATTTGATGTTGACGTTTACATGTTTTTGACTATGTGAACACTCCATAAGGAAATGTCTTGTCTCAATGTTCTAAACTGTGTATACTGCATTCTTGTATTATTAGTAACATGACTGCCTATATCAATGAAAAATCTTTAAACTCTGACATTCTAATGGTTTTAATTGGTTGAAAGTGAATCTCTTGCCCAGAACAGATGCTCTATTTATAATAGCATAGATCAAATGTTCCTGTCATATGAATCAGTCTGTACATCTCTTCATAGACATCCAGACTCCAAAATGAGAGAGAGGGGAGTGAGGGAGAGAGAGAGAGAGAGAGAGAGAGAGAGAGAGAGAGAGAACATGAATCCTACCACACATATGTCCCTGCTGAGAAATAGCCATATGGCCACTCACAGAAGGGAGGAAAGAAGTGGGACTAGAAGGTAGCATCTGGCTGGGTGAGATGCTTCTGGCCCCAACCCTCACTGTAGATTACCCTTAGACTTGGATGGACTGTCAGCCATCTTTTCTCTGTATATTTCTGATGACTTGAGGGCTTACTCCCTTATCCTGCATGAGAATCACTGCAAGGTACTAAACAGTTATATATTAGTTATTTGATTACATTAAAAAACATTCCCCAAATTAATTACTTAAAACAATAGGTACTTTGTAGCTCACATTTCCATAGGCCAGGAATACAGGCTGGCTCTACCGTGTTCCTAAGTTCAAGGTTTTCACAGGTGCTAAGGGGGCTGCTGAGAGAGTACATCCCAGCCCATCCTCTTGAATATATACAGTCCTCACTTCCTCACTGTTCATTGATTGATGGCAGATATTGGTGTTGGAGTTGCAGGGCATCTCCACTGGGCACCCTACAACTTGACAGCAACCTTCCTTCATGGCAAACCATCCAGAGAATGAGGAAGAATAACCATCAGAGCAGTCCTATCTTGGTTGTCTCACTAATGATATATTTTATTAATGTGAAGAAAGTCCTCAAAAAAAGAAAAGCACACAGACATATGAGAATCAGGAAGAAAGGTCAGGGAACAACCATGTTTAAGCCCACCTCCTAGGTCTAGAAAGCACTTCCTCTGACACTGACAGGCACTTTCTTGTTATTAGCTAGAAATGAGAGTAAGAGTCTCCATTGGAAGCTATATGTTGAAGATTACAGAACTGGCTATCCATCCAGAGCTTGAGTTCCTGAGCCACAAAACACTGTCCTGTTCCATGCCATTAAGAGACAGGAAATAAACTTCTATTTTGATGAATCATTTTGCTGTTGCAACCCAACTTTTCTTCTAAGCATACATAATTAATATAAATCTTATATTTGATCAATTATACTAATTTTTTCCTTCTGTAAACTAAAATATATAATTGTCAAATGAATTCAAATAGTAAATCACTAAAATATTGTGTATGTTAAAGATCAGTCAAACATCTATTTTTCTGAGTGTCTCATTTTGCCACTCTAGTCTTGGGATGGAAATGGGAGATGGAGGAAGATCTGTGTAGCTACATAAATGGATTATCAACCTATGTAAGGCTTCTATAATAAATATCTATGCTATGTATTACATATTTGCAGAGTATTGTCACTTTCTATAAAAAATAATGACCTCAACATGAAACTGAAACTCTGAAGGTGATTGAAGAGAACGTTGACAGCACCTACAAGACATAGGTGTAGAAGACTTTCTAAATCAGACAGAAGCTGCACAGGAAATAAGGTGGACAATTGACAAGTGGGACCTCATTAAACTCCAAAGCTTCTGTACAGCAAAAGAAACAATCAGGGAAATGAGGAGAAAAACCCACAGGGTGGGAGGAAACATTCACCAGTGATACATCTGACATAGCATTAACTTCCAGAATACATAAATTACTCAAAAAATAAAGAAAACAAATAACTCAGTCAAAAGATGGAGTAAAGAGCTAAGCAGAGACTTCACAAGTGAGAAAGTAAAGATGGCTAAGAAACATCTTAAAAAGTGTTCAGTATCATTAATAATTAAGGAAATGCAAATTAAAACCATTTTAAAATATAATCTCACTCTGATAAGACTGGCTAAGATCAAGAAAACAAATGATACCAAATCATCTACTGTTGACGGGAATGTAAACTTATACAACCATTATGGAAAGCAGTTATATACCCAGCCATACTACTCCTGGGTATATAACCACAAGACTCATCCTCCCACAGAGATACATACCCATCCATGTTCATTGCAGCTCTCTTCACAATAGCAAAGAGCTAGAACCAACCAATGTGCCCCTGAGCCAACGAGTGGATAGAGAAAATGTGGTACATCTACACAATGGAGTTCTATACTGTGGTAAAGAAACATGACATCATGAACTTTGCTGGTAAATGGATGGAACTAGATGATATTATGCTAAGTGAAGTAACACAGTCCCAGAAAAATAAACAATGAATGGTATAGCCCTCACTGTGAATGCTAGCACCAAGTACCTACTGGTAGACAATCCCCCAAGGCCTGCTGAAGGATTCTGGGGTCTGAGCGAAGGAATGGGGGTGAGAGCCACAGAGTCAAGATGCAGACAGAGGGAGAGCTGTCACGGACTCAGACTCATCTATTGGGGGAGCAGGGTTAGGGGTTATGTACTGTTCACATTCCCGCTTGTGATTGGCCCAGGTCGGCAATGTTGCTTGTATGATTTCACCTGCCTAGGGCAGGTTAGGTTGATGAGGGACAAGCTCTGTGCATGCATAATTCTCAGCATACTGGCTACTACACCTACTTGTAAGGCAACTGAGTAACGTTATATTTACTTTATCTAAATTCAACTGTGCTTTTAGAATGTGAATCCCTTAATGGGCTCTAGAATTAACCTACCATTTATTTTCAGACTTTATAATTTTTGTATATAGGTGGAGGATATGCATATTTTAGAGTAATATAAAATTAAAAGGGAAAAATGTGAGTCTGGAAATATGATTTAGAAATAACATACAGTTTATTTTCAGAGGAGATGATTTTATTATAGGTGTGAGATACATATATGCATATGGTGAAACAACACGGATCAGAGGAAACAACAACAACAACAAAAGAACTGGAACAGGGAACTGACTGAAGCAGTAGAGTTCTTCCCCCTCCAAAATAGTCCTCTGCTTTGAAAAACTTTGAAAAGGCTCAGAAGGAGATAAAGGACATGTATGGCAGACTGCATGAACTTGGGAGGGGTGGGGGTCATGGAGGGGAAATGAGTCTGGATTAAACTGAGAAAGGATGTATGAAATGCACAAAACTTCGATAAAAATATTTTTTAAAAAAAGAAAAAGAGGGAGGTGGGAGGTGGGGTACTATCCTTTCTGGGATACAAATGGAAAACTGTGTGTTCCAATCCTATTGATAAATTTTCAATTTTTCTGATCTTGAAACTAACAATGGGAGGAGAATTTTATGTTCCCACAGGTAAAAATCAGCAATTTAAATGCCTGAAAACATACAACTTCTGGCTGTGCAGGATGAACTGGGGAATGCCAGCAGAGAGGTTGACCCTGAACATTAAGGAAGGAGGAACCTCATCACGGACACTGAGCATCTCTCTGAATAATATTGGGGTTGACTGTTTATAATGGGCCCTAATGAAGTTTACCTTCCAGATGCTGAGAAACCTTCCTACCTCTCCCCTTATATAGGAAAAAGAAAATCATGATGGTAATGAAACCACTCCCTAACTGTAAACTAGAGCCAATTGTTACAGTGGTAATTTCCTATAAAACAGGCATAACGTATTAATTGATTGATAGGCATAGGAACTGTGAAAGGATATTTATCTAGAGCCAAATTCAATAGTAAAGTGTTTATAAGTTGTGTAATTAAGCAAAATATATTACTACAGGAAAGCTCTGACATCAGCAATGAATTATTCTGCCTAGGAGTTGTTGGCTAGGGGATTCAACCCCCCCCCCCAAATTATAAAGGCCTTTTGCCTATAAGTGGGATATATGCAAGGAGAAAGGCAGTAAGTCCCTGTTGTCAAAGACCTGGTGTGAGCATGAAAAATGTTATGAGACGTCACTTGCTAGTGTACAACTGGCCTCTGAAATGCCAGAGAGCGTTACCAAAGGCCACTAAAGTAATACAGCAAAATATTGGTCTCCCTGAGACAAGCAAGACTCCTCCGTCAATATCAGCTACACCTCAACAGCCTGGAGATACTGTGCAACAGTGGCAGCCAAGTGTCTATATATATCCCAAATCTATTTGGCTATTAGCTCTCTCCTTGGAGGAATAACTCACAGCGGATGCCACAAACTTATATACTCTAGTGGTTAGGAGATGTTATAAGCCACAATAAGATCTTGTCACCCTTTATAGAGAAATTGCGGATTAGCATACCATCCAAACATCTGTGTCTATGCTCACAGCTTAGCTTGACATAATAATTGGTACTGCTTAAATGCCTGTACATCCAATAGCTTGTGCTTTGTTAATATGACTAAAAAGGGTATCACTGGAAAAGCTGTCAAACCATGAAGGGAAACCACCTGAACAGACTGGAGTCCAAAATGACAACTCCAAAGAAATTAGACTGTTTTCTTCTCACCCACTTGTGCCCCTTTCCCAAAGCCCAGGGAACAAACTGCGGAAGAGGAAGCATGGTAGATTGTAAGGGCTGCAGAGGGATAGGAGTGAATCATGAGACTACAGGAATATAGTCTGGACTCCTAATTGATCAACATGCCTGTGCATACAAGCTTCTCCAACTGGACTATGGGAATCTTGGGTTGTTCAAAATTTGGACATAGATACTTGTAAAATGCACTAATTACCTAATTGTATGACATACTGAGTAACATCAATGTTATCTGCAAACAACTGTGTCATTATATTGTAGAATCCCTTAAAAATAAAAAAAAATAATTAAAAAAATATTTTTTTAATTTAAAACAAAAAAAATTGATGGCCTTGTTGTTTAAGAATGAATACTTCAGCAAAAGATACAGAAGACATAGTCTTATACATTTTAAATTTATACTTTCAAGTTCATTGAAAATTCCCTATGAATATTGCTATAGAGTTTTAGAAATTTCAAGGGAAATCATAGAATTCAGGTCCAATGAGATGCATCAGCAGGTAATGGCACTTCCTGCCCAACATGACAGCAGGACATTGACCCCTGGGGTCCCACATGTTAAAAGGAAAGAACAGATTCTGTTAAGTTGTCCTCAGCCACACTTGCACAGTGGTATGCAATAAATAAATGTAATAAAAATGTATATAAAGACATAATTTCCATATAATTTTTTTCATAAATTCTCTGTTTATCAAGATAACTACACCATGACAAGTTCTTTTATGGATTTTTGTTCATTTAACTCACAGTTGGGACTTTGACCAAACGCACTATGCCCACACTGTTAAATGTATATTAACACTTGCAGTAGGGAAATGAACATGAATTGATCTGGTCAGCCAGAACTAAGAGGCTCTCATAGAAATACATTTCATAAGCTCAGGGCACACATTCTTGATTCAGTTTCCTCATTTATTGCCCCATGAACATTTTCTGAAATATTTTCATTACAAAGTGTTATCCTAGACTCATCACATGTTCACAGATTGTGGGGAGCCTGTGAATGGCTTTCTGTTGTACTTGCTGCTGAGCAAAATCCTATCTGGTACCTGGTACTCAAGCAGAGTAAAATGCAATGTGTAGACAGATGGTGTGATCGAGTGGGGAGGGGGTGGTCTCTTGTCTGCAACTCTAGTAGGCTGTGATTGGAGAATCCACCTCTGCCACGAAAATAAGACAAAATTCTCAAAGAATGTCAGCGTTGAAAGATGCTCCTTTTGTTTTGGGCAGCCTCTCAGAATTCTGTGAGCATGTAAGCATTCCAGTGATGATGGGACTTCTGGATTCTCCACATGGAGAGTGCAGTCTTCATGTTCAAACCACAGAGGCTCAGTGCATGAGACATTGCTTGAGATATTTGACAACCTGCCAGCCACTCAGGGACAGCCTATCTAGGAGACTGCTTTCTGCATTAGAGAATAAAATGTAGTTAAGTGTGCACTGGAGGATGTTTCTCAAACAATCCAAGACTGGTCCAGGGTCTATTCGGTGTGTCATTCACAATGTCCTCATTTCCACCTTGTCACTAAACTTACAATCATATTAGTTTTTGCTTTAGAATGAGAAACAAGAAAAATCTGTTTCTTCTTCATGGTCCCAAGCTCTCTCTGCGGTTTAGCACCTTCTGTGGGGTGAGAAGAGGCAAGTTAAATTTATTTACCTTTCCCTCGTGATCTGCTACTCCTGAGCACTTTTCTCTGGAATATTTACTTAATTTCATAGCTCTAATGTGCATAGTTGTGCTTACAAAACAAGCATGTGTAATTGTATTTTAATACATAAGATTATCTAGATAGAAACTAACCCAGTTCCAAGGAACTCTGTGATTGTTTGGTCATACATTTTTATCCTCTCATTTGTATGCCCATGTCATTAACTTGACTAAATTTGGGTCATCTTACAAAGGTCCTCTGTTAGTGAATATAAAATGAATCAAGAGAGAGAATAAAGAAGTGTTTACATTGGTGACAGGTCATCATAAATAAAAACTTACTGTTTAAATAACTAATAATTCAATATTATTTCTTTGTTTGCCAATAACACATACTACATTATTCTTGGCTATTGGAAGCAGATAAAATTTCCATTTCTGCCAGTAGCTTGATGTTTCTACAATAGGCATGGCATCAGGGAAGTGGGGCCTGGAGCTAGAGGAGAGAATATTTTCTCACTGTCAAGGAAGTAATTGTAGTAGAAGCTGGATTTCTCCAGGCCTTACCTGTGAAGCTCCAAAGATATCACACAATGACTTATGGAGAGTAGGCATTACATAAACATGTATGTTCAGATATCATCCACCAGGTCCTAAAGATATCGGAACTACTATAGTATTTGAAAGTATAGGATGTGACTAGATTCTCCTCTTCTATACAAGTGCATCAAATAGAGTATAAAGAGGGGTTAAATGTCTTCTACTTCATGTAATCCTCCTGATTGTTTAATAATCTGTTTATTTGAAAATATATTTCAAGATGCATTGTTGAAGAGTAGAAAGATCCCATACAGAGACAAGATTTTACATGCCAAACCATTCTGTCTTGCTTAGCTAGTTGCATCTAGTTCCTACACAGTAACTGCAGTCTAGTTTCCATAGATTTTCTGAAGAGGAGTGTTTGCAAGTTTGTGTTGCTCCTAAATTCGTATTGAAACTTAAATCCCACTGTGATGGTTTTTGGAGATGAGGCTGTCATAAGCTAATGAGGTCATGAGGATGGAGTTCTCAGAAATGGGATTAATTCTCAATGCAGAGAAGCCAGAGAGCTGTCTGCAACTCTGAAGAAGCCTTTACCATGTGCCTGCATTCTGAGCTTGTTACCAGCCTCCAAAGCTAATAAGCTTATAAGCTATCTGGTCCCTTTGAATTTATTTCAGCAGTCAGAAATGGTGATGATTATGTCTTGAACTAGGTTATCTTTTGAACAAGGATTATATTATTTAATTTTTAAAATAAATTTTCCTTATAAAAAATACAGTCAGGCATGGTGGTACTTGCCTTTAATCCCAGCACTCAGGAGACAGAGCAGGCAGATTCCTGTGAGTTCAAAGCCACCCTGGTCTACATAGCAAGTTCCATGCCAGCTAGGGCTACAGGGAGACCTTCTCAAAAAAAATACAACCACAAATCAAAATAAATAATAAAATTGTTTCTGGATATTATTGTTCCTAATTTAACCAATGCTAAACAAATAATAATTCGACAAAGATTTCTTTCTGGCATTTTTCCAGATATATTTGTATAAATGTCTTATTTTGGAAAGTTAAGATTGCATTCCACATATGTTTTTGTTGAGGTTGTTTTTAGAATTGTGAATTTATATTCTGAAGTATAATTACATATATTTAGTTTGAGGATTATATCAATAAAGTTATTATGGTACTTTCTATTTCTTATTTTTTTTAACTTCCCAGAATGTTCAATTAGTTGTTTTACATTTTACGTAGGCCAAGGCATACCAGAGCAGTAAAATAATGGAAAAATAATGGAAACCTCTTAATGCCTGGTAATGGGAGAGGTCCATCATCAAGGCCTGGATGGCTAGCACTGCATGTGGAGTGAAGACCACAGCTGGTCCTCAGCAGAGGTGGGAAAAGATCTTTTCTAGAGAATAAGTCCTTCCAAGACCAGAATTTCCAAATGACAGAGACCTCCCCTGTCCCCAGCATAAGAAGCAAAGCCATCGCCATAACGTTGTAGGGGACTAAAGCTCAAGATTCACGTGAGGGAACCACAGCTCTAGGTTCAGGGGATGGGATCACAGCTCTAGCTCACAGACAAGGGAGCACAGCTCCAATTCTCTGGTGGGCACGACAGCTAAAATGTCCCAGGAGGAGACCATAGCTCTGCATCGAGGTGGGGGGGTGGGCTCAGTTTCAGTCTTGTAGTAGGGAACTACAGGTGCAGGTTCGCAAGAGGCTATCAGCCCCAGGCTCACAGGAGGGGACTGCCTGCCATTCTGTTCATGGGACCTCTCCTGGGAGAGAGCCACAACACTGGCTCATGAGAGGGGAACACAGTTCCAGGTGCTCAGGAGGGTACCACAGCTCCAGGCCCATGGGAGATAACCACAGTTCCAGGTTCAAAGAACAGGGCTGTTCTAGTTTGTCTTCCATTGTTGTGACAAAACACTCTGAATGACACGAACTTGGGGAGGAAAGGGTTTATTCAGCTTACATCTCCTGGGTCACAGTTCATCACTCAGGGAGCCCAAGGCAAGAACTCAGGGCAGGAACCTGGAAGCAGGAGCTGAAGCACAGGCCATGGAGGAATGCTGTTCACTGGCTTGCTCCCCTGGCCCATGACCAGCCTGACCTCTATACAGTACACAACAACCTGCCCAGGGTGGCACCACCCATAGTGGGCTGGGCCCTCCCACACTGCTCAACCATCAAGACAATACTCCACAGATTTAGTCACAGGCCAATCCAATGGAGCCAATTCCCCAATTGAGGCTCCCTCAATCCAGGTGTGTCAAGTTGACACTAAAGCTATCCAGCACAATTGACCCCTTGTCAACTTGACACACAAAACACATCACTATTAAACCACCACATTTCCAGTTCTTATCCCCAAAGTATGATGTTAACATTAATCACAACCTAAGACAGTACAACCTTAAAAGCCCCACAGTCCTTAAAATGTCCAAACACTTAAAAGTTCACAGTCTGTTAAATGGGCTGCTGTAAAATCCAAAACAAGTACTGTCTTATTTCAAAGGGAAGAATCAGGCACTCTCAAACAAAACCTAAGTCCAGCAAGTAGCTCAAGGCTGCACACCTGGGACTCACTCATGATCTTCTGGCCTCCAAAGGGTCTCGGCAGCTCCCCCTCTCCTACTCTGCCATCCATGGCACACACAGCTCATCTTGCAGGCCCAGGCTGACTCCATTCCATACCTGCTGCTGCTCTTGGTGGTCGTCCCAAGGTCCTGGCATCTCCAAAAAGCTGGGGTCGCCACTGAAACTGAGTCAGCACCCTCACCAATGGTCTCTTCTGAACTCTCCTGGTGTAAAGCCTCGGCTTCTCTCCATGACCCCTGCAATCCTGGGGTCTTCACTGCAACTGAGGTGCACTTCCACCAATGGTCTTTCCTGACCTCTCACAGTGCCAAGCCTCGGCTGCTCTCTGTGATCACCTCAAATTTCAACACCAGAACCATATAGGAGACTCTTACATGTTACCAATTGTTACATGTTACAAGTCCTGCTTCTGGCTCGAGATGGAGGCTCGAGCCCCTTCTGGATCACAGCTTCTGTGTGCTGACCCTGAAGAAATTCTTCCCAGAAGATTTCACCACAGTGATGCTGGTCTCTTGTTTCTTACAGCTGATTTTTCGCCCCAGCTAACCACCATCGATTGTCCCAGGGCAACAAAAATTTCACTTCAAGTTCTGGTCTCTTGTTACAGCTGATTCTTCAGCCCCAGCTGACCAGAACCCACAGATTACACAGTCCTGGTGATCTCTGTTCCCCTTTGAAACTAGAAACTTCACAAGCCAGGCCTCCATCTTCTACAAATCCTTCAGCAAAACTGCTCCAAGCTCCACAGCAACAATCTTTGGGCATTCAATGATCTTCCCAGCCCAAAGTTCCAAACACCTCCACAATCCTTCCCCAAAACACCAAGGTCAGGTCTGTCACAGCAATACCCTACTCCTGGTACCAATTTCTGTTCTAGTTTGTCTTCCATTACTGTGACAAAACACTCTGACTGACACCAACTTGGGGAGGAAAGGGTTTATTCAGCTTACATCTCCTGGTCACAGTTCATCACTCAGGGAGCCCAAGGCAAGAACTCAGGGCAGGAACCTGGGGGCAGGAGCTGAAGCACAAGCCATGGAGGATGCTATTTACTGGCTTGCTCCCCTGGCCCATGCTCAGCCTACCCTCTTATACTGTACACAACAACCTACCCAGGGTGGCACCACTCATAGTGGGCTGGGCTCTCCCACACTGCTCAACCATCAAGACAATACACCACAGACGTGACCACAGGCCAATCCAATGGAGCCAATTCCCCAATTGAGGCTCCCTCAACCCAGGCGTGTCAAGTTGACACTAAAGCTAACTAGCACAAGGGCCATTGGTCTGGTGCATGAGAAGGGTCGCCACCTTTAGGCTGGTGGGAGGCAGTCTCACTTCCAAGCTCATGGAGGTATCGCAATTTCAAATAACACTGGTTCCTGCTCTTTTCCTGTCTTCATTGCTCTAGCCACACAATTATCTTTGTGCTTAAGATAGAGCATTTTGGCTTCTGAGCTGCAAACGGATGCAACAGTTATCTTCCTCTTGAATTTATCACTGGGGGAACATTAATATTGGAGAATAACACCTTTCACTTTTGTTTCAAGGGACTGATAGACGGCGTTGTCGTTTCTTTGTTTTCCATGAAGACAGTTCTGGTTAGCTGTCTTTAATAACGTTCCCTTCATATCTTCCTTATCAGCTGGGGTGGGGGGGTGGCAGGAATGACGCCTCTTCTTACTCAGATGAGAGTGTTTTGCACAGAACCACTGTCTTGGCTCTTCAGCCATGTTCTTTTTTGCTTGCTAAGTCCTTTCTCACCTGCACCTAGAGATCAGCCCTCATCTTCCTTGGGTTCGTTTCTGGGGTCATGATGGTTGGCCAAACTTGTGTGCATGGCTCAGTGGCCACCACAGACCTAGCCCCTGGCAGGAGACCTGTGTGATGGGGTGTCCTCACACCTGGCCCTCCCACAGAGCCTGTGCATCCCTGAATTTAGGTGTTTAATATGTTTGTTTCAGTCAGTTTTTGTCAGTTCTGGAGATTGTACCCTTGTTTGTGCTAGGCAAATGCTTTATTACCAAGTTGAATTTTCAGCCCCACCTTTAATTCTGATTATATAATTTCTCTCTCTGTATAAAATTATGAAAAGCTTAATATTTAATGGGAGAAATTAATTGATATATCACTTCTGATAACACCAATCATTTATTTCAGATTGCTTTCATTTTTCAAATAATAAATATTTACATGAATATTCTTATGCATAAATGACTCAACCTCCCTGGAGAGGATTCTAAAACACAATGATAATTAAGTCAAAAGATAAATTTTTACTTTATGTGCTTTCAAGCTTTCTATACATATTGAAATATTGTATTCAGATAGATGACATTAGTTTATTTAGAAAACTAACTATTATATGCAAAAGTATACTAATAAAGATTTACTATATCCAATAAAATCTCTGCCATGGTCAAAGATATGAAGTGGAGATTCAATCCTTTTCTTTATTATACATGAGGTGGATATTTTTCATGTGTATTAGGTGATTTTTCTCTGATTTATCTGTTAATGCTTTTTAGCCATTTCATTTCCCCCATGATTTTTAAATTGTAAAAAAATATGTATATAATGAGAATATATTTCCTTCAGTGCTACTGGGAAAAGATCAATAAATTAATCAATGAAAGGAAATAGAGCTCTCAGAAATAAATTCACACTACATAACCATCTGATTTTCAATAAAGAGAAAAATAATACAGAAGAGAAAGGAAAATCACTTCTACAAATGATCCTGACTAGATATACAAAAGTAAATTTTGATCCCTAATTTAAATCACATATAAACACTGACTAGAGATTGATCTTAGACCTAAGCATGAAAGCCAAAATGAGATAGCTTTGGGGGAAGGGAGTATAAAGTTGATTAAGATGTACTGTATGATAGGCACAAAAATTCAATAAAAAATTACAAAAATAGTATTTTTGTGACAGTATAATGGGCAGATTTCTTTCAATAGACACAGAAAGTTAAATATATGAAAATAAACATATAAACTACGCTTAGCAGAAATTAAAACCGTTGACTCAGCTTTCCATCATAAATGAAGAGGGAAGTTGCACCTATCGGTACAGTATGTAATGGTTTATGCTCTGTGTCTAACTAGAGACTTACCAGGCTTCCTTTTTTACCCAGAGTTGTTTTTAGTGAGGTCTCTTTTTAATACTTTTAAAATAATTTCATCAGATTCAAAAGGTTTTATTTTTATTAGAATCGCCTGCCTTTAATCCTAGCACTTGGGAGGCAGAGGCAGGTGGATCTTTGTGAGTTCAAGGCCAGCCTGGTCTACAGAGTGAGTTCCAGGACAGCTGAGACTACAGGGAGACCCTGTCTCGAAAAGACAAAAAAAAATTATACAACACTCAGACAATACATATTTTCCCATACTTAAGTTTTTAAATATTTCACACTAAATATTTGTCTTTCCTTGGTTTGATTCATGTAGATCCACATTTTAAGTAAAATATACTATATGCTAAGCATAATTTTAAATGTCAGTTATATTAATAAAATTATTTTCTACCATATTTTTAGAGTGATTCTCCCTGGGAAATGATTTATTTTTAAAAAATAGTAATTTAAACTAGAATATGAATTAATTTTTCTCACTAGTTCTCTGTTTAAAGTTTAATGTTCTAAGACTTAGAATAAAGATTTAGAACTAATTTAGAACCATCTATGTTTGGTTTTTAAGCTTGTAGTTTCTTTATAGGAAACCATATTATCAATAAATATGATGATGACATTTGTAATATTTATAATTTTTATTCCTCTCCACACTCCAAATACACACGTACTCAATATATTTTAATATACTATGTACAATTTGCAAAACAACATTAAATAGTAATGCTGATATTGTTATCATTTGCCTTTTAAAATTGATCACTACTGACAAACCACTAAGTAGACTTTACTATGGCTTTAACTTAATCCAGGACTCTTTGTTTCTAATGCAATATAAAACATTAATACTTCATGTAATTAAAAATACTTTGAAGCTATTTTTGCCAGTTCATAGTATTTTGCTTTTTATAATTTCTTTCATTCTCTACCTTCCTGGATATTAATACTCAATTCCCTTTTTCAATTTTTTTTTTTGGTCTTTTCGAGACAGGGTCTACCTGTAGCCCCAGCTATCCTGGAACTGACTCTGTAGACCAGGCTGGCATTGAACTCACAAGGATCCGCCTGCCTCTGCCTCCCGAGAGCTAGGATTAAAGGTGTGCGCCACCACGCCTGGCTTCTCAATTCACTTTTGCTTCAACATAAAATTATATAAAAATTTGAGTTTATGCAATTAACTCACACTGTGCCAGCAAAATTTAAAACTGCACAGTCTTTTCCCAAACAGCCTTCTGAAACTGTTTCTCTTTTCAGCCCTCTGGTGGGATGGGAGATTATTTCTATATTATTGCTGTACAGAGTTCACACAAAACTAAGATGAATTATATTAATGTCATCAGTGATTATGACAAATTTGGTTACTACATCTGTGCTCACTTCCTCATTCAATTTCCTCTTTGATCCTTGTGTTAGAGAAGGATACACCTGTCTACTTTGTGTGTAAGATAAACATAATTTTTTCTCTAAGTAAAAGTTAGTGGTATTTAGAATTTCAGGCTTATGGTCCCTTTGAATCTTTGTATTGATGAGGAATTATAAAAATGTACAAGTATTTAAAGACAATAAATGTTTTCTCTGCAATAAGTTTATTATTGCTATATACATAATGTTCTGCAGTTTAGTCTTATGTGAGGATTAGATTCATCTTTTCTTTTAATTCTCCATAAGCGCTCCACTTTTTTCTCTGCTACTATGTTTATCTAGAATTTTCTGATGAAAAGAATGCTAAGCATCTGTTGAAAGTTCTCATTTGATTTCCATGTAGTTTATCTGAACTTTTCAAAAGCTTTTATCTGTTTTAATGGTTATAAATATAAATGGAATACTCAGCTAGGCACTGGGCAATTGTGAAGGCATTTCTGTTTGTCAGGACTGGAAGGAGAGTGCCACTGTCTTCCAGGAGCCAAGGACTGGAGATGATACTAAGTATAATGCCGTGTACAAGACACTCCCACAACAAATAGTAACTTGGGCCTGATAACAAAAACACTGGTGAGAAAACACTGCTTTGTTGATTATGCTCTCATTTCATAGACAAATTCCTTCTGACTAGTTTCCAGTTCTACAAATCTTTTTCAACTGTATTTCCTAAAGAGCATTCCATACATTGAGATTTTCTTTTTAATGAAAAAAAATGTCTTAGTATCCAGGCTTAAAATTTGATTCTCCCTGGTCAGTCCATGTTTAACTTTATAATTTCTTGTTCTTGCACTATATTTGCTATGGGATTTAAAGCATATATATTTTAGAACCAATATCCCACATTCTTCTCCTTTCATTTTCTCTACAGCAGGTTAATCTTCCAGTTTTTAGTGGTGTTTACTTTTGGTGTTTTATTTACTTTTATTTTATATGTATGAATGCTTTGCCTGCTTGTATGTAAGTGTGCCACATGTGTGAAATGCTTGCAAAGGCCAGAAGAGGGTGACAGATCCCCTGGAATTAGAGCTTATGGAATGTTGTAAACCACCATGTGGGTGGTGGGTCCTTTGCAAGGCACCCAGTGCTTTTATCTTTTTTTTTTTATGTGTATGAGTGTATTGCCTGTATGTATGTAAGTGCACCTGTGTCATGCAGTGCCCAGGCAGGTCAGATTCCCTGGAACTGGAGTTACAGATGGTTGTTAGTTCAGTGCTCTTAACTACTGAGCCAGCTCTCCAGTCCCTCAGTGTTTATTAGTGCACTTGGTCTTCTGCCTGCATTTTAATGGCTGCATGTTGATACTGTATGGAAGTGTTTGTCCCCCTCTCTTTCCAAGCATCATCTCCATTCCTCTGTTTTAAGAGTTTTTATTTTCTAAAATTGGATACAGGTTCGAAGTAGGATGGTGTGGTGAAGATTTACATATCATCTCTGGACCTTTGTCACATCAAGACTAAGCAAAAGAAACAATCAGTGAAATGAAGAGAAAACCTACAGAGTGAGAGGAAACCTCCACAAGTGATACATCCCACAGAGCATGACTTCCAAAATATATAAACTATTCAAAAAGCAAAGAAGAAAACAAATGACTCACTCAAAAGATGGAGTAAAGCTGAACAGAGGCTTCACAAATGAGGACATAAAGATGGCTGAGAAACATCTTAAAAAATGTTCAACATCACTAATAAAGGAAACGCAAATTAAAATAACTTTAAGACATCATTTCACTCTGATAAGACTGGCTAGAATCAAGAAAACAAATGATACTAAGTGCTAGAGAGGTTTTGGGGAAAGGGGAACACTCATACACTGATGGTGTGAATGTCAACTCATATAACCACTATGGAAAGCAGTATGGAGAACTCTGAAGAGACTCAAGATGAGCATACCACCTGACCCAGCCATACCACTCCTGGGTATATACCCACAAGACTCATCTTACCACAGATATATGCACAGCCATGTTCATTGCAGCTCTCTTCACAATAGCAAAGAGCTGGAACCAACCCAAATGCCCCTCAACCAATGAGTGGATAGAGAAAATGTGGTACAACTGCACAATGGAGTTCTATGCAGCAGTAAATAAAGATGGCATCATGAACTTTACAGGTAAATGGATGGAACTAGAAGATATTATGCTAAGTGAAGTAACATAGTCCCAGAAAAGCAAATGAAGAATGGTATCCCTCATTTGTGGATTCTAATACCAAGTATCGAGTTGTAAGGCAAACTGAGCAACATCAACATTATATATCCCTTTCCTTAAAAGCAACTGTGCTCTGATTATGTAAATCCTTTAACAGGCTCTAGAATTAACCCACCACTTATTTTTAGACTTTGTAATCTTGGTATATGGATGAAGGATATGTAGACATATTTTAGAGTAATATAAATTTAAAAAGGAAAAATGTGAATCCTGAAACATGATATGGAAATTACAGTTTGTGTACAGATGATATAATTTTGGTATAGGTGTGGGATGTGTATATGCATATATTGAAGTGGTACAGATCAGAGGGAACAACAGTAGAGGAACAGGGACAGGGAACTGACTGAAACAGTAAAGTTCCCCCAAGGACAATAATCCTCTACTTTGAAAAAACTTTGAAAGGTGTCAGAGAGAGATACAGGGCAGGGATGGCAGGGTGCATGAACTCAGGTGCAGGGGGGAGGGGGTGTGGAAGACAAGATGAGTCTAGATTGGACTGAGAAACGATGTATGAAATGCACATAACTTCAATAAAAAATATTAAAAATAAAGAAAATGTTGATCAGCTCATGAACCCAGAGGGCATTCTGACCAAAGTGTTTGCTGGTAGGTGATGCCCGTTTCCTTGGTTCTCCTAGTATTTATTTATAACAGTGGCACAGATCCAGGATCCAGTTAGACTCTCCTTGCTTTGTCAACCTTTTCTCAAAGAGATGGGATACCAAATCCTCTCTCTCAAGTGTGTACCATTCATTCTGATAACATTAAGTGAGTCATCCCAGAATCCTAGTGCACACTGAGCTTTGAATTCTGCCTGTGTATTGTCTTCTGCAGAGGTATTTAATTTCTGTATTTGCCTGATATGCAAGTCATTTCATATATATTACGGGAGACCCCTGTCTCGAAAAGCCAAAAAAAAAAAAAAATAGCTTCCAAGATTGCTTATAACAAAAGTATAGGTGAAATACAGATAGAATTATCCAAATAAAATAGTATTATACAGCCTATGACTGGGACAAACTGTATTTAAAATCTTCAGCAGGGCTGGAAAGATGGCTAGCGGTTAAGAGAGCCGATTGCGCTTGCAGAAGACCGGGTTCAATCCCCAGCACCCCATGGCAGCTGAGACTGTCCNCCTCAGCACAGCCACTGCCTGCTTCTTGGATAGAAACAGTGTCAAGGCAGCCCAGGCTACCCACACTGGGGAGGGACCCAGATAAGAGCTTACTTAGCTTTCCAACCTTTCTCATCAGAAGAGTAGTTAGTGACTGCTTACATATCAGAATTAAAAGATTCACTCTCCAATATGGCAAAGTAATCAATGGATACTTGTGCAGTATAATCACCAAGTAGAAAGGCACACATATGAATAGTAACATCATAGAATTTAATTATTAGAGCAGGTAGATCAAGAAAAATTAAAAAATATACATAGTAGATGTATATGTCCACATACAGTTGCATTTTTATCTGATTAATACTTAAATAGAGATAGGACAGATACAAGATAGACAAGGAAAATGCTGGGAATTTGCAAAATGGCAAGTGGTACTGAGGAGCTCTCCCTATAGGAATGGACACTGATGAAGAAAAATAAGACTAATAAACCATGCAAAAAGATAGCAAGAAGAAGATCAATATGCAGTGAAGGGAGTCTCAAAAGAGAAGGGAAGGAGAGAGAGAGGACTGGGAAAGAAAAAAGAAAATGTACTTTCAAAGCTTAGAACAATTAAATACCTTGAAAATATTCTTAGAGTATAAAATTGGAATGGTGGAAAAACTTACATTTTCTAAAAACAATTTGTCTATTTGCATGTGTATGTTGATGTGGAGGTCAGTGCTGACCTGTGGGGTCAGTCCTCTCCATCTACCATGTAGGGCCCAGCAATAGAACTCCAGTCATTAGGCTTTGTGAAATGCTCCTCAATTCATTAAGCCATTTTGCCAGAACAATAATCCTACATCTAGACACATTACAGTGATACTTTTAAAAAAAACACCAGAAGGAAGGAAATTTATCTAGAAGTACCTTTAGAGAAATAGTAGATCACTTAGGAAGAAAGAGGATTTGAATGACATGAAACTTTTCAACATCAGTGGCAGATAAAAGAAGTCAGGACAGAAAAATTTTAAAACAAAAAAACATGATTTTACATGCTAAATTGTGGCTGAGTTATTTTTCAAATATGTGTGTTACAAAATCTTAAAGGACTTTAGAATATTTACTACACAAATATTCCCAAGGATACTACTGGAGAAAAAAACAATAAAAAAAATACACTAACAAATGGAACTGTGTTTGCATAAAAACCTTAGTAAAGATTATTGTGGCTTAAGAATCCCAAGATAATCAAAGATAATGAAAGAGTTCCAAGAGGAAGAAGCCCTTCACATAGATCTGACCAGACTGAATAAAGGGGTTAGTTAAATTTTCAAATTATTGGTATTTATGAATATAATAAAAATTAACCTGGAAAATATTTCAGATAAGCTAATTTATACTATAAATTAAAAGTATTCTTTAGCAACTAAAGTTGACACATGGAGTAAAATATGAAAACAAACCTTGGTTTACCAATATTTTAAAGTATTAAAATAATATATGAACTTGATTTATCAAATAATATATGAAAATATGATTATCTTTGAAAGCAAAGATGTTTATGACATGGAATGAAAGTATAAACAAATGTATGTAATATAATTTAGAACAGAAAATTTAGTAAGTAATAGAATAATATAGTTCATTTAGAACAGGAAAATTGTTACTAGAAAGATACAAGGGAAATTAGAATCCATTCTTAATATGCTTAGCCTCATTAACACACTTTTCAAGAATTAAGAAAAGCAACTCAGACAAAGGAGTGGTATTCCCTGGCCTACCTGAATGCTAGAGCTCTACCAAGGACAGAGAGTCTGTTCTCTTGACTGTCAGTTTCCTCTTAAAGGGTTTTTATTGTTACTGTAATAATATTTGATAGAATTCCATTCAAGTTTTACTCAAGATTGCCTTAGCTATCCTTGGCTTTTTGTGCCTTTAAGCATTTTGAATTTTTTCTGTCTAGAAAAACCCTGTATTTTGTTGAGATTGCATTGAATAGGATGCTCATTTCCCAATATTAATTCTTTGATTCATGGACATGGGTGGTCCTTCCATTTTCTGATCTTTTCTTCCATTTCTTTCATCATTGTCTTAACATTTTTTTGTAGAGGTCTTTTGTTTCCTTGTTTAGATATTTTTCTCAAGTGTGTTTTATTATTAATTTTTTGTGTGGCTTTGTGAAAGAGGTTTTTTCCCTTTTTTTTTCAGTCCGTTTATTATTGATATATAGGAAGAAGTACTGTTTTTCTTTTATGAAATACCTTTTATTTATTACTTGTGAAAATCACTCATGTAAACATGGACTGGATCAGATGCATCCTTCCAGGAACAGAGAGTCCTCTTCCCAGGACACTCCCCCAACACATCTCCCTCCTCCTTTTTGTCCACTTTTTTTCCCCTTAACCATATACTGAGTCCAATCAGTGCTGCCTGTTGGAATGTTGACTCATCTTGTTGACTTGACTTGTCACAGTGATCATAGCTGCCGCAAGTTCAAGGGCACAGTGACCATGTCATGTCCTCAACATGAGGCGTGATAACCAAAAGTGTGCGTAAAGCAGAGAGAAAGTCGGGGAGTTCACTTATGTGAGGCACAAGTACAGACTTTCTGAGTAGGGCTCGAGTAAGAGAAACAAGACCAGCAATCACAACTGGAATCTCATGAACCTGAAAAGTCTCTGTGCAGAAAGGAAATTGTCAATTGAATGAGGAGGCAGCCAACAGAAGGGGAGAAAATATTTGCCAGCTATGCTCTTAACGGTGGATCAGTGTCTAGAATATTTAGTGTTAGCTATGTGTTATGTTAGAAAATATCTGAGATGGGTGACAGATTTACTGTGCCATGCCAGAATATACCACCTTTTATATCTCATGTTATGGCTCTCATTCTGAGCCTGTGTATAAATGACCCTCCTTCTAAGCTCTGTGCACTAAAACTTTTACCAATTTCTCAAACTAGGGTACAGGTCCTCTCTCCTCTGCAGACTCTAGACAGGGACCCTCCAATTGCTAATTCACCTAGTAGCCCCCTATTGACACTGTGAAGTCCCTGCACTGGTATATTCATATGACTCAACCAGCTTGTCTTTCGTTGCAGAGAAAATATCCACCAATACTGGCCACTATCATATGGACCAAACCACCGGCAGAGCACCCAGAACAGCCAAATGGAAACCAGATTCTAACCTCCCAGCCTGACACCCATTTCCCTGAGACTTTGTCCCCTCTCACTCTGAAGCAGATAAAGAGAGAGAACAGTCCCCATTCCCTTATCATAATCAAAAGGCTGGACTGTTAGATCTGGGCTTCCAGAATTCCAAGGACACACGATTCCACTCTCCGAGAGGCTGTATCTTTGACCTCTTCCCCTTACCTGAGGTCCTGCCCCATGGCTTATAAATGGTGGGCCCCAGTTGCCATGCTACTCCTGCTGCCTTCCACTCCACCATGTGACAACAGGTAGCCTGCCCTAGCAATGGAAGTAATCATGTTCCAGAGGGTTTATTGGGGGTTTGTGCCATTAAACCTAAAACTTAGAATTAAAAACAAAAATAAACATAAAAAACCCTCCAAATCAAGCAACCCAGTTAAAAACGGGCTATGGATCTAAATGGAAAATTCTCAAAGGAAGAAATACAAATGGCTAGTAAAGCTAGAAGCTAAGTGTGGTGTCACATACCCTTAATCCCAGCACTCAGGAGCAGTGGTAAGAGGATTTCAGTGAGACCAAGCCCAGCCTTGTCTGCTTACTGAGTTATAGACTACAGGGAGACCTGCCTCAAAAAGAAAACAATAACAACACAAACAACAACAACAAAAACCCCCTAGAAATAACTTATCATATGACTCAGCTATAGCATTCTTGGGAATATGTCCAAAGGACTTTTATTTTACTACAGAGACATGTGCCAATCCATGTTTATTGTTGCTCTTGTTCACAATAGCTAGGAAATGGAACCAACCTCTGTGAGATGAAAATAAAGAGGGGGCAGACTGGGGGCAGACAGTTTCAAGCTCATAGTAGAATGAGGAAGAAAACAGGAAACCAAAGGGCCAAGGCCAGGTCAGCCAAATGAAGTATGTGGGGCCCAATGGTTCATTTGGCTGCTGAAGCAACAGGGAGCAGGTTTTGCCTGGATAACCTACAAAGATAACCTGCAAAAGCTGAAGATTTGAGCCAGCATTTGCTCAGCAATTGACAATCAGCCCTACAGCCCCCTTTGAGGATTTGGGTAGAAGTGTCACATTTGGGCAATTTCTGTTTTCTTTTTCTTTTTTTTTTTTTTTTTTTTGGTCTTTTCGAGACAGGGTCTCCCTGTAGCCCAGCTGTCCTGGAACTCACTCTGTAGACCAGGCTGCCTTGAACTCAAAAGTCCCCTGCCTCTGCCTCCCGAGTGCTAGGATTAGGCGTGCACCACCACACGCCAGGCTACATTTGGGCAATTTCTAAAGAGCACATCTTGGTTTGGGGAACCAACTGGAGCCTCTGCCAGCTAGCATAAACAAGGCTTTGTGTAAAGTGCATGTGAATTTCTTCCTGCACCCTCCCCCATCCTTCTCAAGCCACCAGAAACTACTATATAAACTAATCTTCTACAAATAAATGAGTTTTGGTCCCTTGAGGCCTACTTCCAGGTCTCTCTCTTTTGACCTGTCAGTTTTACCTGCCTCTGAGTCCTTTTTCTCCCCTTCCCCCAACCCCGGCCGGCCTGGTGCATGAGGGCCTTATCAAAGTGAAATATGACAAAAGGGGATAGAAGAGCACATCCTGTATGAAAGAACAGGACAAGGGATGTTGGGAACAGGGGACAGAGACAGGGAAAGAGGAATAGTAAAGTGTAGGTTACTGAAAACTAAGAATTACAAAGACATGAAATTCTATTAGTTCAGAAGTTACGTAAAGCATAAGTTGTTTTAAAAGAATTTTGCACAGAGCTATCCCACATAGGCAAGCAATGCTGCTCCCATCCCCCTGGCAGGTACAGGCTACACCCCTATGAGTTACGGGTTATGGAGCCTGCTGTTATTGCTATTGATTGCCCATTATAACTAGGTGATAAGATACTGAAGACACCATACATTTTCCATTCTAGGAAACAGAGAAATCAATCTTGACCTGACCAGGAAATGCTCCTCCTACTGGCTAGCTTTTCTTAGTGCTTGATGTCCTAAGCAGGTTGCTGGGGGAGAAAAGACATCAGTGGTCTTATTCTTTATTTTTATTTTTTAAGACAGCTCTAGCTGCATGTGGGTGCTGGGAATGAACCCAGGTCCCTGCAAGAGCAGTCGGCGCTCTTAACCACTGAGCCATCTCTCCCGCCCCATTGGTTGTTCTTATCCATTATTGGCCCAGCATGTTATAGTCCTGACCTGCCCAGCAAGGTATTCCCACTGGTGGGATAGTGGCATGAAGGCTATGACAGTGGCCAACCCCTCTCTTGACTGGATCTGTAGCCTTTTCCACAGTACCCAATTCACGCCATTTCTAGGGAAGCCACAGGCTCCAGGGGAGAAAGCATTGATGCCCCTTTGCTAAACAGTCACGTTGCTTCACTCCCTTCACGCTATTTATGCATACATCCTTAGATTTGTGCTGGCCTCAACTTCGGTCAAAGCTTCTTTTTACAAAGGGTAGTGGTCAATGCAGAAACGTAACTATTCAAAATGCTGAGAATAGAGACTTGTTGCTCTGTCAGAGATGGAATGTCTATTTCAACCCCATTCCAAATCTCACAAGGCTCAGGGAATATTACAGAAGAGGAAAGAAAAGAAGAATGTAAGAGCCAGGGGCGGGGAGGAGGACTGTGAAAGGCCATCCTCTGGACATGACCTGACTGTTTACACATGAACTCACAGCAGATGTGGATGCCTACATAAGACCTGGAGAGATTAAAAGATTTAAGAATTTCAGGAGGGAGGACAGAGGAGCAAGGACATTTGATAACTCTCGAGTGAGGGAGAGTCACTTTTCTTCAGGGAGATAGCCCATTGATACGTTGTCTTCTTTATAGTCATGAGCATATGGGCATTGATACTTAGGCTTCATGGGTTATTTTTTACAAAGCATGAAGTTGGGAGGGAGTGGGAGAGATGCGGGAGGTGGAAGGAAGAAGTGGGATGTGATATGACCAAGATGCATTGGACACACGTGTGAAATTAAAAAGCAAGGTTTTTGTAGAAAAAGTCTTCTAAATGTAGATAAAAATACTACAAAAATAAACCCAAAGGTATCCAGATGGGATATTGAGATTTCATGTATTTAAGTGACCCATCTTCTCTACTCACATAGTATGATGGATAAAATATCCAAAAATGGCTGGGTGTGGTGGTGCACACCTTTGATGCCCAGCACCTGGGAGGCAGAGGAAGGTGGATATCTGTTAGTTCAGGCTGGCCTGGTCTACAGAGCAGCTCCAGGCCAGCTAGGGACTAAAGGGAGACCCTGTCTCAAAAATCACACACAACACACACATGTGATATATATATATATATATTATATATCTATATAGCCCCAGCTGTCCTGGAACTCACTCTGTAGACCAGGCTGGCCTTGAACTCACAAAGATCCGCCTGCCTCTGCCTCCCAAGTGCTAGGATTAAAGGCGTGCGCCACCACGCCCGGCCTTGGAGCTATTTTTTAACATAGGAAATAAGTAACAATATTCTTTGCAGTTTTATGTTGGTCATTGTTACTGTTACCACTGTTTTATTTTGTTTTGTTTTTTTTTGTCTTTTCAAGACAGGGTCTCCCTGTAGTCCCAGCTGTCCTGGAACTCACTCTGTAGACCAGGCTGGCCTTGAACTCACAAAGATCTGCCTGCCTCTGCCTCCCAAGTGTTAGGATTAAAGGCGTGTGCCACCACGCCTGGCTTGTTACCACTGTTAATAGAATACCAACAGCCTGTGGTTGACTAAAGTAATATATCTTTAATTAGAGTCTTTCTCTAGGGAGAGAAATTTCCCTGCTGTCAAAGGGAAATGTCCTGATTTGGTGGCCCTAGTAATTGATGATGGTTTTGTTTTGTTTTTTTTTAATTTTGGAAGGTATCTTTTGTGCATATTTGGGCATGGTTATAGCCATTTGTATTGTATTAAAATTTCAAGATTTAAAGCCTAGTTATTCTAATGTCTTCCAGTTGAATTTATTTTACTGTTAATATAAAAGTAGTTTTTCTCTAAAAATGAAAGTACTTTTTTTCACTTTTGAATCATCTGTAAATGTTTTTCTGGATTTAATTCTCATCACATAATACTTCTTACACACTTAAGTAACAGAATCTAACTTCTGTTAAGATTTATTTTATTTCATGTATGCACGTATTTGCCTGCATGTATGTATGTACACCACATGCTTGCCTTCTGGCCACCAAGGCCACAAGAGGGCAATGGATCCTCTGGAACAGGAGTTCCTGACAGTTGTGAGCAACTGTCTTTTGCAAGAGTAGCAAGTGTTGAACCATCTCTCTGTCCTAACTACATCCTTTATCGGTAGAGATTGCTTGATTATTCTAGTCTAGTCAACTGATTATTTTTTTCTTAATTTTTAAAAATACCAAAAATTCAAAACATAAAAGAAAATCCTCTGAGACAATTAAGCAGTCTCCCCCACACTCCTCTCTCTTCTGGTCTGTGGTAACTTGGGTTTTGTTGTTTTTCTTTCTCTTTCCTCTTTTTCCTTCTCCTTCATCATTTCTTGATATCCACTCCAGTCTGGCCTGAATTTTGATCCTCTTCCCTCAGCTTACTAAGCATTGAGATTGTTACATTTGATTGTTACATTATTACATTTGTTACATTTCTTTTCTTTTTTTTTTTTTTCTTTGCTGGTGAGAGTTGAACATTTTATTTTTATTAGTTAGATTAATAAAGTAATAATTTACATATTACAAATGTCGTAAGTCAACCACTCTACTAAAGGTACTTAAAACCAACATACATAAAGTAGCTGGTCACATCAAACCTTGTTGCTGTACCTGAAGGAAAAACAACACAAAAACTTTCAAAATTTGTTTCTTACCTGAGGAAGGAACTAATGTGCACCTAAGGCCTGGAGCAAAAGATGTTACAGTTTTGGTATGGATGGGGGGTTGTTCTGTTTTTGTTTGTCGTGCTGGTTTTTGAACCCACAGACTCTCAGATAGTAGATGAGCACTCTGCTAATGAGCTACACCCCAGACAACTCGAGAGATTTAATGGATTTAGTAGTGATTAATGTCAGTGGGAGTCCTATGATTAGGAACTTCTGCTCAAACTCTAGGAATTCACCGCCCCCCATCGTTAGGTGCTAGTAGAAGACTCTTACGATGCTGTTTTGCTCACTTTTTTTTTGTCTTTTTGAGACAGGGTCTCCCTGTCCATTTCTGATGTTTGCCCTCCTGAGTTTTGTACATCTGCCGGCCCTCGGTTACATCCCCTCATTTCTGTTGGGGGTGCATATGCACAGGTGGGGCTGGAGAGATTGGCATTAGATGTCCTAACTTCATTTTTTGAGACAGGGTCTCTAACTGAATCTGGAATTTACTGATTAGGTGAGACTGGGTGACCCTGGGATCCTTCTGTCTCCTCCTCCCAAATGCTGGGATCTGAGGCTGTACTGGAGCGCCTGCTTTTTACCTTGATTTGGGGGGGATTGAACTCGGGTCCTTATGCTTATGTGGCAACCACTTTATTGCTAAGCCATCACCCCAACCCTATTTCTATTTTTTTTTCATGGTTTTCTCTTTCATAACATTTTTACCACTTTTTCCAGTAAATAGAATCCCTCTTCATTATCATCACTGTGTGTGTGTGTGTGTGTGTGTGTGTGTGTGTGTGTGTGTGTGTGTGTGTGTGTGTGTGTGATTTTTGAGACAGGGTCTCCCTTTAGTCCTAGCTGGCCTGGAGCTTGCTCTGTAGACCAGGCCAGCCTTGAACTAACAGATATCCACCTTCCTCTGCCTCCCAGAGTGCTGGGATCAAAGGTGTGCACCACCACACCCAGCCATTTTTGGATATTTTACCATCATACTATGTGAGTAGAGAAGATGGGTCACTTAAATACATGAAATCTCAATATCCCATCTGGATACCTTTGGGTTTATTTTTGTAGTATTTTTATCTACATTTAGAAGACTTTTTCTACAAAAACCTTGCTTTTTAATTTCACACGTGTGTCCAATGCATCTTGGTCATATCACATCCCACTTCTTCCTTCCACCTCCCCCAGCATCTCTCCCATCTCCCTCCCAACTTCATGCTTTGTAAAAAATAACCCATGAAGCCTAAGTATCAATGCCCATATGCTCATGACTATAAAGAAGACAACGTATCAATGGGCTATCTCCCTGAAGAAAAGTGACTCTCCCTCACTCGAGAGTTATCAAATGTCCTTGCTCCTCTGTCCTCCCTCCTGAAATTCTTAAATCTTTTAATCTCTCCAGGTCTTATGTAGGCATCCACATCTGCTGTGAGTTCATGTGTAACAGTCAGGTCATGTCCAGAGGATGGCCTTTCACAGTCCTCCTCCCCGCCCCTGGCTCTTACATTCTTTCTTTTCCCTCTTCTGTAATATTCCCTGAGCCTTGTGAGATTTGGAATGGGGTTGAAATAGACATTCCATCTCTGACAGAGCAACAAGTCTCTATTCTCAGCATTTTGAATAGTTACGTTTCTGCATTGACCACTACCCTTTGTAAAAAGAAGCTTTGACCGAAGTTGAGGCCAGCACAAATCTAAGGATGTATGCATAAATAGCGTGAAGGGAGTGAAGCAACGTGACTGTTTAGCAAAGGGGCATCAATGCTTTCTCCCCTGGAGCCTGTGGCTTCCCTAGAAATGGCGTGAATTGGGTACTGTGGAAAAGGCTACAGATCCAGTCAAGAGAGGGGTTGGCCACTGTCATAGCCTTCATGCCACTATCCCACCAGTGGGAATACCTTGCTGGGCAGGTCAGGACTATAACATGCTGGGTCCAATAATGGATAAGAACAAGACCAATGGGGCTGGAGAGATGGCTCAGTGGTTAAGAGCGCCGACTGCTCTTGCAGAGGACCTGGGTTCGATTCCCAGCACCCACATGGCAGCTAAGAACTGTCTTTAAAAAATAAAAATAAAGAATAAGACCACTGATGTCTTTTCTCCCCCAGCAACCTGCCTAGGACTATCAAGCACTAAGAAAGCTAGCCAGTAGGGAGAGCATTTCCTGGTCAGGTCAAGATTGATTTCTCTGTTTCCTAGAATGGAAAATGTATGGTGTCTTCAGTATCTTATCACCTAGTTATAATGGGCAATCAATAGCAATAACAGCAGGCTCCATAACCCGTAACTCATAGGGGTGTAGCCTGTACCTGCCAGGGGGATGGGAGCAGCATTGCTTGCCTATGTGGGATAGCTCTGTGCAAAATTCTTTTAAAACAACTTATGCTTTACGTAACTTCTGAACTAATAGAATTTCATGTCTTTGTAATTCTTAGTTTTCAGTAACCTACACTTTACCTATTTCCCTCTATTCCCTGTCTCTGTCCCCTGTTCCCAACATCCCTTGTCCTGTTCTTTCATACAGGATGTGCTCTTCTATCCCCTTTTGTCATATTTCACTTTGATAAGGCCCTCATGCACCAGGCCGGCCGGGGTTGGGGGAAGGGGAGAAAAAGGACTCAGAGGCAGGTAAAACTGACAGGTCAAAAGAGAGAGACCTGGAAGTAGGCCTCAAGGGACCAAAACTCATTTATTTGTAGAAGATTAGGGTCTTATATAGTAGTTTCTGGTGGGCTTGAGGCAAGGATGGGGGTGGAGGGTGCAGGGAAGATTCACAATGCACTTTCCACAAAAGCCTTGTTTATGCTAGCTGGCAGAGGCTCCAGTTAGTGTCCCCAAACCAAGATGTGCTCTTTAGAAATTGCCCAAATGTAGCCTGGCGTTGTGGTGCACGCCTTTAATCCTAGCACTCGGGAGGCAGAGGCAGGCGGATCTTTTGAGTTCAAGGCCAGCCTGGTCTACAGAGTGAGTTCCAGGACAGCTGGGGCTACAGGGAGACCCTGTCTCGAAAAGACCAAAAAAAAAAAAAAAAGAAAGAAAAAGAAAACAGAAATTGCCCAAATGTGACACCTTCTACCCAAATCCTCAAAGGGGGCTGTAGGGCTGATTGTCAATTGCTGAGCAAATGCTGGCTCAAATCTTCAGCTTTTGCAGGTTATCTTTGTAGGTTATCCAGGCAAAAGCCTGCTCCCTGTTGCTTCAGCCAAATGAACCATTGGGCCCCACATACTTCATTTGGCTGACCTGGCCTTGGCCCTTTGGTTTCCTGTTTTCTTCCTCATTCTACTATGAGCTTGAAACTGTCTGCCCCCAGTCTGCCCCCTCTTTATTTTCATCTCACAGAGGTTGGTTCCATTTCCTAGCTATTGTGAACAAGAGCAACAATAAACATGGATGTGCACATGTCTCTGTAGTAAAATAAAAGTCCTTTGGACATATTCCCAAGAATGCTATAGCTGAGTCATATGATAAGTCTATTTCTAGGGGGTTTTGTTGTTGTTGTTGTTGTTGTTATTGTTTTCTTTTTGAGGCAGGGTCTCCCTGTAGTCTAACTCAGTAAGCAGACAAGGCTGGGCTTGGTCTCACTGAAATCCTCTTACCACTGGCCTCCTGAGTGCTGGGATTAAGGGTATGTGACACCACACTTAGCTTCTAGCTTTACTAGCCATTTGTATTTCTTCCTTTGAGAATTTTCCATTTAGATCCATAGCCCGTTTTTAACTGGGTTGCTTGATTTGGAGGGGTTTTTTATGTTTATTTTGTTTTTAATTCTAAGTGTTAGGTTATAATGGCACAAACCCCCAATAAACCTCTGGAAACATGATTTACTTCCATTGCTAGGGCAGGCTACCTGTTGTCACATGGTGGAGTGGAAGGCAGCAGGAGTAGCATGGCAACTGGGGCCCACCCATTTATAGCCATGGGGCAGGACCTCAGGTGTAGGGGAAGAGGTCAGAAGATTGACAGTCTCTAGAGGAAGTGGATATCCGTGTGTCCCTTGGAATTCTGGGAAGCCCAGATCTAACAGTCCAGCCTTTTGATTATGATAAGGGAATGGGATGCTGTTCTCCCTTCTGTATCTGCTTCAGAGTTGAGAGGGGACAAAGTCTCAGGGAAATGGGTATCAGGCTGGAGGGTTAGAATCTGGTTTCCCATCTTGGCTGCTCTGGGTGCCTGGTGTTTGTGGTCCAGATTGATAATGGCCAGTAGTTGGTGGATATTTTCTCTGCAACAGAAAAGACAAGCTGGTTGAGTCATATGAATATACCAGTGCAGGGACTTCACAGTGTCAATAGGGGGCTACTAGGTGCATTAGCAATTGGAGGGTCCCTGTCTAGAGTCTGCAGAAGGAGAGAGGACCTGTACCCTAGTTTGAGAAATTGGTAAAAAGTTTTAGTGCACAGAGCTCTAGAAGGAGGGTCCATTTTAGTACACAGGGCTCTAGAATGAGAGCCATAACCATGAGACTATAAAAGGTGGTATATTCTGGCATGGCACAGTAAATCTGTCACCCATCTCAGATATTTTCTAACATGACACAGTAGCTAACACTAAATATTCTAGACACTGATCCACCGTTAAGAGCATAGCTGGCAAATATTTTCTCCCCTTCTGTTGGCTGCCTCCTCATTCAATTGACAATTTCCTTTCTGCACAGAAGCTTTTCAGGTTCATGAGATTCCAGTTGTTGATTGCTGGTCTTGTTTTCTGTACCTCGAGTCCTACTCAGAAAGTCTGTACTTGTGCCTCACATGAAGTGAACTCCCCACTTTTTCTGCTAGCAACTTTTGGTTATCACGCCTCATGTTGAGGACATGACATGGTCACTGTGCCCTTGAACTTGCGGCAGCTATGATCACGTGTACAAGCTCAAGTCAACAAGATGAGTCAACATTCCAACAGGCAGCACTGATTGGACTCAGTATATTGTTAAGGGGAAAAAAAGTGGACAAGAAGGAGGAGGGAGATGTGTTGGGAGTGTCTGGGAAGAGTGGACTCTCTGTTCCTGGAAGGAGTGCATCTGATCCAGATCCATTGTTTACATGAGTGAATTTCACAAGTAATAAATAAAAGGTATTTCATTAAAAGAAAACAGTACTCTTCCTATATATCAATAATAAACGGACTGAAAAAAAATAAGGGAAAAACCTCTTTCACAATAGCCACAAAATTAATAATAAAACACTTGAGAAAAATATCTAAACAAGGAAACAAAAGACCTCTACAATGAAAATGTTAAGACAATGATGAAAGAAATGGAAGAAAAGATCAGAAAATGGAAGGACCACCCATGTCCATGAATCAAAGAATTAATATTGGGAAAATGAGCATCCTATTCAATGCAATCTCAATCAAAATACCAGGGTTTTTCTAAAAAGACAGAAAAAAAAATTCAAAAATGTCTTAAAGGCACAAAAAGCCAAGGATAGCTAAGGCAATCTTGAGTAAAACTTGAATGGAATTCTATCAAATATTATTACAGTAACAATAAAAACCCTTTAAGAGGAAACTGACAGTCAAGAGAACAGACTCTCTGTCCTTGGTAGAGCTCTAGCATTCAGGTAGGCCAGGGAATACCACTCCTTTGTCTGAAGTTGCTTTTCTTAATTCTTGAAAAGTGTGTTAATGAGGCTAAGCATATTAAGAATGGATTCTAATTTCCCTTGTATCTTTCTAGTAACAATTTTTCCTGTTCTAAATGAACTATATTATTCTATTACTTACTAAATTTTCTGTTCTAAATTATATTACATACATTTGTTTATACTTTCATTCCATGTCATAAACTATCTTTGCTTTCAAAGATAAATCATATTTCATATATTATTTGATAAATCATATTTCATATATTATTTTAATACTTTAAAATATTGGTAAACCAAGGTTTGTTTTCATATTTTACTCCATGTGTCAACTTTAGTTGCTAAAGAATACTTTTAATTTATAGTATAAATTAGCTTATCTGAAATATTTTCCAGGTTGAAAGTTTTATTTATATTCATAAATACCAATAATTTGAAAATTTAACTAACCCCTTTATTCAGTCTGGTCAGATCTATGTGAAGGGCTTCTTCCTCTTGGAACTCTTTCATTATCTTTGATTATCTTGGGATTCTTAAGCCACAATAATCTTTACTAAGGTTTTTATGCAAACACAGTTCCATTTGTTATGGTATCTTTTTTTATTGATTTTTTTCTCTCAGTATTATCCTTGGGAATATTTGTGTAGTAAATATTCTAAAGTCCTTTAAGATTTTGTAACACACATATTTGAAAAATAACTCAGCCACAATTTAGCATGTAGAATCATGTTTTTCTTGTTTTAAAATTTTTCTGTCCTGACTTCTTTTATCTGCCACTGATGTTGAAAAGTTTCATGTCATTCAAATCCTCTTTCTTCCTAAGTGATCTACTATTTCTCTACAGGTACTTCTAGAATAATTTCCTTCCTTCTGGTGTTTTTTAAAAGTATCACTGTAATGTGTCTAGATGTAGGATTATTGTTCTGGCAAAATGGCTTAATGAATTGAGGAGCATTTCACAAAGCCTAATGACTGGAGTTCTATTGCTGGGCCCTACATGGTAGATGGAGAGGACTGACCCCACAGGTCAGCACTGACCTCCACATCAACATACACATGCAAATAGACAAATTGTTTTTAGAAAATGTAAGTTTTTCCACCATTCCAATTTTATACTCTAAGAATATTTTCAAGGTATTTAATTGTTCTAAGCTTTTGAAAGTACATTTTCTTTTTTCTTTCCCAGTCTCTTCTCTTCCCTTCCCTTCTCTTTTGAGACTCCCTTCACTGCATATTGATCTTCTTCTTGCTATCTTTTTGCATGGTTTATTAGTCTTATTTTTCTTCATCAGTGTCCATTCCTATAGGGAGAGCTCCTCAGTACCACTTGCCATTTTGCAAATTCCCAGCATTTTCCTTGTCTATCTTGTATCTGTCCTATCTCTATTTAAGTATTAATCAGATAAAAATGCAACTGTATGTGGACATATACATCTACTATGTATATTTTTTAATTTTTCTTGATCTACCTGCTCTAATAATTAAATTCTATGATGTTACTATTCATATGTGTGCCTTTCTACTTGGTGATTATACTGCACAAGTATCCATTGATTACTTTGCCATATTGGAGAGTGAATCTTTTAATTCTGATATGTAAGCAGTCACTAACTACTCTTCTGATGAGAAAGGTTGGAAAGCTAAGTAAGCTCTTATCTGGGTCCCTCCCCAGTGTGGGTAGCCTGGGCTGCCTTGACACTGTTTCTATCCAAGAAGCAGGCAGTGGCTGTGCTGAGGTGACACCTGGAAAGGTAAAAGCAGATCCCACAACTCTCCTCCAGCCCTTCTGCAGAGCGCCACTGTTTTCCTGTATCCCTGGCCTCCACACACCAAGGCCCTTTTCTCAGGCAGGCTTTCCCTGTGGTCTTCATTCACAACTTAGATTACTGTAAATATGTGGTTTTTCTGCCTTACCAATGTTTTCCATTAGCTTCTGTGATTGTTCCGGGATTAGTTCCAACGAATACAGTCAGGAGCCCCTTCAAGTTCACCATTGAACCAAGTCCTTTTCATTTCTAAGGTAATATTTGATGTCTGATTATTATATCTGATTTTTCTTTTTAACACAACTTCTTATATGAGATCAATTTTTTGTTGTTGTTGTCTTTTCCGAGACAGGGTCTCCCTGTAGCCCCAGCTGTCCTGGAACTCGCTCTGTAGACCAGGCTGGCCTTGAACTCACAAAGATCTGCCTGCCTCTGCCTCCCAAGTGCTAGGATGAAAGGCGTGCGCCACCACACCCGGCTGTATGAGATCAATTTTATGACATTCGTTTTCATAGGTTACTGACTCTAGTGTCATTGTTTCACTTTTTAAATTTTGTAATTTTTTTAAATTAATTTTATTTCTGTATGTGTATGAATGTTCTGTCTGCAGGCAAGTTTGTGCACCCGTGTCGCACAATGCCGCGGAGGTCAGAAGAGGGCGTCGGATTTCCCTGGAACTGAAGTTCTCCTGGAATTGGAGTTTCAGACGGTTCTCGGCCGCCCTCTGCAAGAGCGGTCGGCGCTCTTAACCGCTAGGCCATCTCTCCAGCCCCCAAATTTTGTATTATTTTACTGTTAAAGTTATTGTCATTTTTTTCCTGTCATCTTTTGAAATTTGAGGGAAGTCCTAGGTCATTTAACCTTGGCTGGCCTCCATTTCTTTATGTATGGTCAATTCAATTTACATAGAATTTGACACTTTGGATTTTCCTTTGGATAAAGTTCTTGGGCTTTAATATATATTTCACTTACCAAAAAAATATTATTTTCATTGCTGATTTTCTCCATTCTTTCAAAAATAATAAAATATTTACTAATAAAAATTTGTAAAGTTTCCAATGAACCATGTTAGGTCTGGGCTTCCCAGAATCCCAAGGGATACAGGTGCTCACTTCCTCCAGAAGCTGTCAATCTTCTGACCCCTTCCCCTGTACCTGAGGTCCCACTCCATGGGTATGAATGGGTGGACCCCAGCCACCATCTCTCTCTCTGCCCCTCTCTCTGCCCCTGCCCCCTGTCTCCCCCTACCATGCTGTCTGGTCCCACCACGTGTCTGCAGGCAGCCCCGGCTGGCAGCCCCACATGGAAGTAAAGCATGTTCCTGGAGTGACCTAAGCCTCATGTGCCTTTTATTGGGGTTCATCCCTTTTTATAACCTAATAAACTGACCACTAAGCTTCCAGATCTTGAATAAAAACTCAGAAACTATCAATATTTTAAATATAATTAACAAAATCAAGTCATCTTTATACATTTGAGATTCATTGACCAGTGATCTCCAAAATAGTCTAAATCATTTTTCCTGATTCAGAAGAATAAGCAGAAATTTGTAAAGAATCTGTGTTGTATTCAAACAAGTATGTAACATTTCCCCTCTTCTAGCAACGTGCCAATCATTTCCTGTAATTAATTTCCTAATGGTCCTGAAACATTTGCTTTATACCTGAATAATCTCTTTCTAGCACAGGGCAATTCTGTGGAACATTTTAAATGTGAACTTTTTTAGAGAAATGTAAGCAAGTGTATTTTAGTCAGTGTGGAGAGGAAAATCTGAAGATCAAACCTTTTGCCAATGAACTGTGTAATATTTTCTTTGACAGAACCAAAGTGATATATGGTGTGTCACAGCTAAGCTGTAAAAATACCGTGACCTTTCATCAGTCTCAATTATAAGAAGTAATAGCCTCAAGCTGAAACTACTTGGGAATCCTGGAGGATCTTTAATTCAGAAAAACTATAGAATCTAATGCAAAGTAGATGGCCAAACCCTGCTGTGAGGGGGTTGCCTGTTGGTCCATTCATCATTTTTTTTTTCCTGCTTACTCTAGGGCTGGCATGTACTTATTACGTTTTTTTCCCTGGGTCATCTCACACTGCTGAAGAAGTAAAGTAGAAATCCCACCAGGAGGCCTCTATTTCCAGAGGGAAAGAACGAGTTTTATTTTTGGTGCCATCATCGTCTTATTAGACCAAAGAAAAGCTTTGCTCCTGATAGGCCCCTTCCTGCTGTTTCCAAAGTTGTATGCCTTGTGGATGACTGCCCTAATGGAGAGAGAAAATCTAAGAAAAATAAAGAGCCTCTGTCTGAAATGGTAATATTCTTTACTAGCTTGGAAGCAGGCTTTACCGATGAGGCTGAAATGGGTTCTGTAAACAGACTGTGACAATCTCTGGGAGGGAAAAGAAGGGGAAGGTAGAAAGATTTAAAGGAAGTCAATCTCTCACTGAATTGACTGAGCTACATCTCCCCAAGAGAGCAGCTACCAATATTTAACTGAGATTGGCAGTGGTAATATGCAAACAGATTGCTTTAGATGAGGGATGGAATTCAGAAACCATTTTCCCATTTCTCTGAAATTTAGCACCTTACCTAACCAGGAACTTATGCAACAAACCACAAGAGGATTTGCAATACTTCTGACTGTCACCAATAGGAGTCACATATGTGATGATACCACATTTCAGTTCCAGCAGATATTATGAAATACCATTCACACCCACACTACTTCAAAAACATCATTCTGTTGGATCTGCCACTCGCTCTTGCTATAAGGAAGACACACATCCATCATTATAGCATTTTTATGGCTTTATATTTCAAAATAATTTTATTATAAAATTTTAATTGTATTTTTATGTATTTTATACATAATTGTCAATCAGTCTTAATCGCCTTTATGACCACTTCTACACTGGCACTCTCCCGCGGCCCCCTCAAGGAGGGGTCCTTAGTAGTTTGGCTGATACATTAAAAACTGCCCACTTTCCCACTAAGAAAAGGATTTATAGTCTTCACACACTATAATGTCCTTAACAGAAAACTGCACAAGTTTGCCCGCTGTAGATTTTTCAGTCACCGTAGGCCTTTTCATTAGGCAGACTACTACTATTCCTCCAGGGACCTGTATTTGACTCCAGATATAGGCATGTTCAGGTAGGTCACTGTGGTAAAACCCTTCAGTGTCCACAAGGTGTATTCTTACTATCAAAGGTATAGGTGTAGCAGTGGTGTCAGAGACAATGGCAAGGATTATCAGGATAATTTTTAAATTTTATTTATTATTTTTATTTTTATATGTTGAGTGTATTGTCTGTCTGTATACACATGTGTCATGCAATGCTCATAAAGTCAGAAGAGGGTGTCAGATTCTCTGGAACTGGACTTACACACAGCTGTTAGCTGCCTCTTACCTTATAAGTCTCTACCTGAGTGACTCAGGGGTTCCTACAGGCCCTTTGCTGTGATGCAACCACTAAGGCAACCACTTCCACTTCATCCTGATGGCTGCCCACCCCTCAACACCATTGCTCTAGTTTTTCATGCCCTTGGTATTCACTGGGGGCTCAGAAGACTTGGCATAACTTACAGGCAAGGAGAAAAGAAGTAAAACGTGGTTATTCTTGTTTGTTTATTCACTTTGGAATGCAGGAACTCACTGTGTAGCCCTGGGTGGCCTTGAACCTGCTATGTAACCCACACTAGCCTTAAACATATGGCTATCCTCCTGCCTCCACGATGATTATAACAATGAATCACCATAATACTACTAAACCCTGGTTCGTAACCTTTCTCTTGAGCCCAACTTTTAAGGTCAAGTAGGGAGATTCTTAGGTCCATGTTAAATCTGTATCTTTGAGAAAGTTATGTATTTAGACAGTTACTATAGTCCATTTTTATATAATTTTACATATTTATGGCCTTGTTGATCAATAATTTGAGGACTACTATGAAGTTGTATGTTTCTGAGCTCTCCATACACTATATTTTAATTACATATTAAATTGAATTTTAAGAATTTTAGCATATTCTACTAAATGACTTATATATGGATATCATTCTCCAAATCAATTAGTGTTTTTTTTTTTCCTATTAGTAAACACAATACAAAGGCAAAAGGGTTTGTTTCATTTGCTTGTCTTTCATCAGAGATGGGCAGTTTTCATCTCCTATTCTAAAAGATTGAAAAGAAGAGTTTTGTTTTTGTTCTTTTTTTTAACATGGTAGGTAGGTAGGTTCTGCTCTAAGAAACTCTGGAAATCTATTTCTTGTCTTTTCAAACATGAAAGTAAATCAAAATCCTTCCCAGTTGTCTCTGTAAAGTCAGGACATACACCTGGGAATATTATCTGTTTATATAAAAATATTCTGGGGTTTGCTTAAAGTGATCTCTGTTTTATTTGAAATACATGAAAGGTTGGCGTCTACACAAAGGTGTCTCAAGGGTCTTGTGTATTTAAAGAGGAATGTCAGGAACGTGGGCTTCACAGCTTGTAAAACAATAACTGCTTTGATTGGATATTCAGTTGGGTTCTGTCTGGCCTTTTCTGTTTTTAAATTCAAAGGTAAATTTAACTTTAGGGAGGAGATATTTCTGTTTGTCAATTTCAAAGGCAATTTGTTTTCCTTTTTATTTTACTTATTTTCTTTCTCTAAGCCATAAACCATAAATCTTTTGAAACTTGAACCCTCTCCTTATTTACCACTGTGGGTTTGCTTCAGAGGTTAAAGTTTCTAACAGCCCCTTTCTAGGCAAATACAGAGAAAGCTGTTTGGGAAAATCTGTTGGTAAAACTATTCACAATGATTCTCTTTAAGCAAATTACATTTCCTGCCCCAAACATATTACCAATTCATTTTTTTTTTTTTTTTTTTTTGAGACAGGGTCTCCCATTCGTCCCAGCTGGCCTGGAGCTCACTATGTAAACCAGGCTGGCCTTGAACTCAGAGATCCTCCTGCCTCTGCCTCCCGAGTGCAGGCCCCACCACGCCTGGCCATATTTTCTTAATGTCATAATGAAAGTAGCTGTCACCAATACAATAAAATGGTCTCTTTGTCATTTGATCTACCTAAAACAGGCTGTGTTTTGGAACTCACACAGTTATCTCCCATGGCTTTATGTCTTTCTAAAATAATTACCATTTTCTATTAATGTACTCTGGGCATTGTATTTTCCTACATTTTGTATACATTTCAGAATTTGGATTAATTCTTGTATGTGTCATAAATTTAAAAACTAGAAACATACATTAAAATTTTAAAAACTAGAAACATGAATTTAAAACACTAGAAACTTCTTGATATTTATATTGTACTTTTGGACAACTATATTACTATATAACTCAGAATTTCTATTAATTTATTAAGTTTATCATTTTATACTTTAATTTGATGATAAAAAAAACTCTTTGTGACAGAAAAACATTCAGAATTGAAAGATGATCCTGAGTTTTAAGACTGTAAATAGACCGTTTTCAACTGAGTCTTCTACAAAGAAAGAAGTAAAAATCTGATACAGGACAATTACTTTTCATTCTACTGAAAAACTGAGACTGAAGTGAGGCTGGTCTTTGCCTATAAGATCAAACAAGTGGGCAAACCACAGCCCTGGGGCCAAGGGGACTCACTCTCTGTTTTAGTCTGTGTGCTCAGAGTGTTTTCTACATTCTAAAACAGCTGAACAAATTCCACTGATACCAGCCACAGGCCTGTGGACCATTAAGATGCGATTAAGCATGATTGCCAGAAATCAGATCTCACAGCAACACTTGTAGATTCTTCTAAGCATGAGGACTTTAACAGCCCTCAAACACAATACAGTGTTATTTAGCCTTAGTCTTGGGTTTAGTTTTTCCTTGACCAACTGTTACTGACATTTTTAAGGCCAAAGCCTGGCTCAGGCAGCCTTAGCAGGATAGGATAAGCCACCTGTTCACAGTACTCCAACTAAAGAGCCAAGAATGCTGAAAAGTAGAGACATTTATTCACTGTGGCCACATGGGAAGAAGAAAAAGTAAAGACAATCCAGTGACTTCAAATTTGACTATAGAGTACTACAGAGTACTTCTGATTTAAGTTTAAATTGAGGTCAAATGGTGTGCATAATTAAGCAGTCTTGGTCAAGAGGTGGTTCTGTTGTTTGAGTGGCAATAAAGGCATATTAAGGAAAAAAAATCCGTCTGGACAAGAGAATGGAATCCCTGGCCTGGGTGGAGACCCAACATTTTTGTTGCACAGGGTCAGTCACCTGCCTAAGAGGAGAGAGGAAGGATTCTTGGGGAAGGAAGGCAGTTAACCTTAAATCCCGCTACAGATAGAGGCAGAATGATCATTCTTTTCATGAGGTAGTGTGCTTTCCTTCCTATTACTTACAGGCTGCACAAAGTCTTCCAGGGCTGTCTACATTTCCAAGTCCTGACCCAGAAAGGTCACCTTCTTTCTTTTCTCTTCCTCCCTCTCCATCTCCCTCCCTTCCTCTCCCCCTCCCCCTCCCTCTCCCCTCCCCCTTCCTCTCCCCTCCCCCTCTCTTCCCCCCTCCCCCTTCTCCTCCCCCTCTCCTTCCCCTCTCCCCCTCTCCCCCTCCCCCTCCCCTCCTTCTCCCCCTCCCCTTCCCCTCCCTCTCCTCCCTCTTTTCCCCTCTCCCTCCCCCATCCAAATTCCCCTAATAGTGTCCATCATTAGGCCATTATTATCTTAGCTTTAGTCCCACAATCTGTCCTACAAGGTTTTGCTCTTCCTGAAATTCAAGATGACTTCAGGGGAATGATTTTCTGAATTTCATTGAAATCTGTTCTAGAGTCTCCATTTTCATCTGTAATTTTATTAATTTGTCTCTCCTCTTTCCTTTGGTTAGTTTGGTTAAAGAGTTGCAGATCTTGGGCCTGGAGAGACGGTTCAGATGTTCAGAGCACTCACTGATCTTACACAGGACTTGGGTCCAAATTCCAGCACCTACATGGTGGCTAAAATGTCGGTAACTCCAGTTCTAGGGGATCCAATAACCTCTTCTGTTCTCTGAGGGGATTGCACACCATGGGCACACATTACATATAGGCAATACATCCATACTCATAAAATAAAAAAATAATAATAATAAAATAAAAGAATTTGTAGATCTTATTTATCTTTAGAAGAAAACAAACAACACTATGTTTCATTGACTCTTTGTATTGACTAATTTCTATTTCAGTCTCTGCCCTGATCTGGATTATTTCTTTCCACTTACTAATTTGGGGTTTGATTTGCTCTTATTCCCTGGCCATAAGGTATATTAAATTATTTAATTTAGATTTCCTTATGGTTTTTCTTTAACTTTCTTATGTCTTTTTTATTTATTTTTATTTATTTATTTTTTGGTCTTTTTGAGACAGGGTCTCTCTGTAGTCCCAGCTGGCCTGTATCTCACTAGGTACACCAGACTAGCCTTGGACTCACTAAGGTCTGCCTGCCTCTGCCCCCTGGAGCGATGGGACTAAAGATGTGCTCCACCACCCCTGGCACTTCATGATTTTGAATGACGGCACGTGCAGCTCTGATTTCCCACTTTGCACTGCTTTGCTGTACCTCACATATTCGGGAATGTTGTGTTTGAATTTTCATTCAATTCTATGAATTTCAATTTTTTCTTCTTAATTTCTTCAATGACCTATTCATGACTGACTATGGTTGAAACTCTTGGAGTTTTTGTATATTCTGTAGTGATTATTGCTTTTGGTTTCTAGCTTTATTCCTTGGTGGTCAGATAAAATAGAACAATATTTCAATTTGACTGTATTTGTTAAGACTTTTTTATATGCTGTTATTATGTAATCTCTTTTAGAGGAAGCCCCATGTGCTACTGAGAATAAGTGTGTATCCTGCAGTGTTTAAATGGAATATTCTGGAGTGTACATTTAATTTAAGGTGGCAGTCAACTGAGCTGTTTGTGTGTTTTTCACTGATATGAGGAAAGTGTCAGAACCACAGTGCATTACTGTGTCTCAATATTCAGTAGTGTTTGTTTTTGAAATTGTGTAATGATGTTCTGGTGTGTGTATGTTTAGAAAACAGACATTATAGCAGACAACAAAGTTCAGAAAAAATCATTAAGTAATACCTTCAAACATATTTTAATAAATTAGAAAATCTAAAGGAAATAGATACATATTTAGATACATATAATGTACAAATATCTAAGAAATTATAAACAACTTGAATAGACCTATAACAAATAATGAGTGTGATCAATAAAGTCTCCCAAGTAAAACATATCTAGGCCCTGATGGTCCATTTTTGAATTATATGAGACTTTGGAAAAATAATACGAATTCACCTCTAACTATTTTATAAAATAGAAAAGAAAGGAATGCTGTAAAACTCTTTTTATAGAGCCAGTATTACCCTGATTTCAAAACCAGATAAAGACAAAATGATAACAGAAAAACATAGGCGAATGCATTCAAGGACAGAAATTTCATGATTATTTCAGTAGATGCAGAAAAGACTTTTGACAAAAATCTAACATCTTTCATAAGAAAAACCCCAGAGTCTAGGAATAGAAGGAATGTATCTCGGCATAATAATACTTACATATAATAAACATATATTATGCTCAATGGAGAAAAACTCAGACTATTTTCACTAAAATCAAGAATAAGGCAGATTATCCACTTTCTCCTCTATTATTCAATGGAGATTTTTTTTAGTCTTCTCTAGAGAAATAAAGCAAGAGAAAGAAAGAAAAAGGACATAAATAGAAAAGGAAAAACTCAAAGAACCCTTATTTGCAGATGATAAGACTCTGACCCTGAGACCAAAGACTCCATTGCAAAACTGTTTGATCTGCTAAACACTTTCAGAAAGGGGAAAAACACCAAATTCACATATAAAACTCAGTAACCAGCTGGGGTGATGGTGGAGGTAGGCAGATCTCTGTGAGTTCAAGGCCAGCCTGGTGTACCTAGGGAGCTCCAGGCCAGCTAGGACTAAAAGGGAGACCCCGTCTCAAAAAGACAAAAAAAAAAAAAAAAATCAGTAACCTTCTGATATACAAATAACAAAAATGCTAAAAACAGAAATCAGAAAAATATTCCCATTCACAATAGCCTCAACAAAACATGTTTCACAATAAACCTAACCAAGGAACTGAAAAACCTAGACAATGCAAACTCTGGTTTTGGTCTTTTTGAGACAAGGTATTCCTGTAGCCACACTGGTATGGAGCTTGCTATGGAGATCAGGCTGGTCTCCATCTCATAGTGATTTGCCTGCATTTCCTTCCCACAATGCCGCGATTAAAGAGTTTACTACCACATCTAGGATGACAATCCAAACTTTAAAACACTGAAGAACTGGATATATAATCAGTTAATCAGAACTGGTTTCATGTACCAAAAGTCCTCAGATTCTATCCCCAGTGATTCTTAAAACCAGGTGACGGGGGCACATGGGGCCTGCCATTCCAGCCACTTCAGAAAGGAAAGCTACAGGAGTAAGAATTCAAGCTCATGCTTGACCTCAGATAACTCATAACCCACCTGAGCTACAGTAGACTCTGTCTCAAAACAACAGAAAATGCAAAACAAAAAGAAATCAAAGAAGACTCTTAAGTAATAAAAAGATGTTGCATGCCCACGGATTAGAAGAATTAATATTGTGAAAACGGCTACCACAAAAAAGCAACCTAAGACTGAATGCAACTCCCATCAAAATTCTGGTGCCATTTTTTCCCAGAAAAAAGTAAAAACATATTTGTTTGGCAGAAATAAAAGGACTCTGGATGGTTAAAGCACTCCTAGGAAAAAAGAAAAATGCTAACTGTGTCACTGTACTGATTTCAAGCTATGCTACGGAGCCGTCTTAGCAAAAATAGTATTTGCTACTGGCTCAGAAACAAACCCAAATATCAATGGAATAGAGCAGAGAACATAGATATACGCTCTATTCCCCTCAGCCACTTGATTTTTGACATTGAGAAAACCAATAACAATCAATGCTGGTGGGGATGTGGATAAATGGTAACCCTTATTCTTATTATGCACTCCTCTGGACCATATACTTAATCTAGCTACTGTGTGAATCAGAATGAAGGTTTTTTTTAAAAACTCAACAATAGTACCTTCTATATGACTCACTCCTGAATATTTATGCAAAAATTCCAACATAATACAGGGATACTTGCACATCAATGTTAATTGCAACATTTTTCACAGTAGCTAAGTCAGGAAACCAACCTAAGTGGCTGTCCAACAGATATATGAATAGAGAAAATGTGGCATATATGCACAATGGATTTATTTTCCAGCCATAAAGAAACATGAAGTGATTTGCAGGACAGTGGAAGCAATTGGAGACAATCATATTGCATTGTCACTCTCTGACAGAGAAATAGCTCATGTTTTCTCTCATCTTAGTTCCCAGATTTTATGTGGATACATATGCTTGGATGCATTAACTGCTTATATGAAAATCTCCTTACATAACCCATTTCATGTAGAAAGAGAAAAACACACAGCAGAACAAAATTTTAAAAATACAGAAAAGGAAAAGAGCACCCTGTTTCTTGAGGCAAAAGGGAGACACACACACATACATACACACACACATACACACACATACACACACACACACACACACACATTCACATGTGCATACACAATTAAGATGGAGAAGCCAGTCTTTTACTTTAGTTAGCTTGTGTATCCAAGTAGAGTCAATGTATTTTAACAAAATCATAAGTGCTACTTCACAAATACATAATTATATTTAAAATGGATGGGCAAAACTATTAAATGTGACCCCCAGTATGCTAGAGCAAACTCCTAACCATATAGAGTCTGGTCAGCATAAATACCAAAATCCAACATAATATTTGTCAAATTTTTCTTCTTGGCTTGTAAAGTTTTGTGATTTTATTCTGTGTATGTGTCTGCCTGTTAAATATGTTTGTGTACCATAGGCCCACAGGTTCCTGGGAAGCCATAAGACAGGGTTGCACATCTGGAACTAGAATTACAAGGATTTAAGAGCTGCTTGATGTGAGTGCTGGAAACTGAACCTGGATCTCCTGCAAGAGGAGCAAGTGGCTCTTAATTGCTAAGCCCTAGCTCTACCATTATTTGTGAAGTTTGAATATATACTTACACTTGCATTTATTCCGAAGGAGATTTATTTATTTATTTATTTATTTATTTATTTATTTATTTATTTATTTGGTGGTTTTGAGACAGGGTCTCCCTGTAGCCCCAGCTAACACGGAACTCGCTCTGTAGACCAGGCTGGCCTTGAACTCACAGAGATCTGCCTGCCTCTGCCTCTGGAGTGCTGGGATTAAAGGTGTACACCACCACACCTGGCCTAGTTTTTTAAAAACACATAAGAGAGCTATATTTAGTAAAAGGCCTGGCACTTGTAAGGCCCTGAGATGACTCTCCAACCACACACACACACACACACACACACACACACACAAACACACACATACACACATACACACACATATACACACATACACACACACACCACACACCCACACACACACACACACACACACACACTCCTAGCAGAAAAAATCCTGCTAAATAAACTTCACAAATACATAATTGTAAGAAATTCAAGAACAGCTTCACTATACTCCAACTTTTTGGTGAAAATTTAAATAATAGAGTTGTTGAAATAAAATGCTCTACTGTTTTCTCAGCTCTTCATACATTGAAAGGAAACAAACATATTGAAAAGGTAATTCATTGGATCAAGTAACAGATAAACTTATGTGTAGAAGAGATGCTACCTGGGCCAGCTTTCTCTCACTAAGGCTTGTCTCTGTTTCTTATTCTGGCTACTTACTGGTGGTGAGAGGAGCCCAGCAATGGCTTTTTAGGTAAAGCCTCATAAACACATGTTCAACAAAATAAGCAGCCATCTATTTTCAGATACTGTCATACAGAAACAGACATGCCTTGAGTGGAACAAGTCAGGAGTACAAAGTACTAACTATGACTCAGGAAGTTTGGGAGCTTCGATTGGCCAGGCTGGGATCTAAGAGCATAGAGTCCCTCCCATTGCAGCCTACAATGGCTCTAGGAAATGGGAAGACTGTGTCTACAAAAGAAAGTGGAGGTTTTTCTCCTCATAATAGAAGAGATGTGCTGTAAAACTGGAACATTAATTACCCTTACCAGTTAGAACTTCCTTGTACATGATATGTAAGATTGTGGTACTAAGTCTATTTTTCATGAAAAGGCAATAAAGTATTGGATGTTAGGTGGGGCTAAGGAAAAATAAGAGGTTATAGGACGTTTTAAGCTTTAATTTCACTGGGCCCCATGCCTTAACCACCTCCAAGCCCAAAGCCAAGCTCCAAAGAAATATTTGTCAACCTACTTACTGCATTCTGTGAGCAGCCATCTTCTGTGAAGTCTCAGAGACCCTGCTTCCTTCTAGAGCTTAACGCCAGGCACTGAATGCTGGCCAGTAGGCCCTTGAAGAGAAACAATGGCCTCATGACCTGCCTTGAGCTGACTAATCTCCAAAAAAGAGCATAAGGAGATCTAGAATCCATCTGGGTCCAAGGGCTTGACTTCGATGGACGTTCATACTTTTTCTTTTAAACACCACTTGTGTAAAGAAAGATGACATCATGAGCTTTGCAGGAAAATGGCTGGAGCTAGAAGACATCATGCTGAGTGAAGTAACACAGTCCCAGAAAAACAAACGACTAATGGTATCCCTCATCTGTGGATGCTAGTGTCAATTACCTAGTTGTATTTCTTGTGCATGGCCCCTTGAACTTTTGTCCAAGCAGTTGGGAGTGATGCATATTGGAAACAACAACAACAACAACAGAAAGCACTGCATCAAAGAACTGACTGAAATAGTGAACTTCTGCTCAAAACAATCAACTTCCACATGGAGAATTTTGAGAAAGACTGAGAAAGAGATGAAAAGCATGTTTGGCAGAATACAAGAGCTCTGGTGGGGTGGGGGGATAGAGGGGAACATGGTTACATTCATTAATCTGTTATATATATATATATATAATTATATATATATATATATAAAGCTTTCAAGAGTCTAAAAAAAAAAACACTTGTTAATGTAAGCGACAGAACCGAGCAAAACCTTTGATTTACATTGGACTTTAGTAATATCCATGTTCTGGTCTTCTATCCCAACCTAGTACTCAGTGTCTACAAGTTCCCTGAGTTTTGATGGATCCCATGATATTGGACAAAAGTTTAGATATGCATGCCCATTAAAAAAACAACAACAACACAAGAACCAGACTTCAAACTATACCACAGGGCTATAGTCATAAAACAGCCTGGTACTGGCACAAAAACAGACTGCTGACCAATGGAACAAAACCGAAGATCCAAATCTGAGCACATACAATTTCAGCCATCTTTTATTTGACAAGGGGCCAAGAAGCCACAATGGAGAAAAGACAGCATCTTCAGCAAGTGGTGTTGCAAAACTGGATCACCACTTGCAGAAGAACGAAATTAAACCCCTACTCTCGCCCTGTACAAAAGTCAACTCCAGTGAATCAAAGACCTCAACATGAAACCCCAAACTCTGAAGCGATAGAGAGAAAAGTTGGCAGCAGACTACAAGAAAACATAGGTGTAGAAAAGACTTCCTAAATCAGAGCAAGCAGCTGCAAAAAAAATCGACAATTGACAAATGGGACCTCATTAAACTCAAAGCTTCTGAACATCAAAAGAAACAATCAAGGAAGTGAAGAGAAATCCCCACAGAGTGGGAGGAAACCTTCACTGCAGAACATCTGACAAAGCATGATTTCCAGAATAAATAAACTACTCAAAAAACAAAGGAGAAAGAGAACAAATGACCCACTCAATAGATGGAGCAAAGAACTGAACAGAGACTTCACAAGTGAGGAATTAGAGATGTCTGAGAAACACCTCAAGAAGTGTTCAACATCACTAATCATTAAGGAAATGCAAGTCAAAACCACTTTAAGATATCATCTTACTCCAATAAGACTGGCTAGGATCAAGAAAACAAATGATACCAAGTGCTGGAGAGGTTGTGGGGAAAGGGGAACACTCATTCACTGCTGGTGGGAATGTAAACTCGTGCACCACTATGGAAAGCAGTGTGGAGAACCCTTGGAAGACTTGGAATGAACTTGCCACCTGACCCAGCCATACCACTCCTAGGAATGTACCCTCAAGACTCACCCCACTGCAGAGACACATGCATGGCCATGTTTATTGCAGCTCTCTTCACAATAGCAAGGAGCTGGAACCAACCCAAATGCACCTCAACTGATGAGTGGATAGAGAAAATGCAATGGAGTTCTATGCAGCAGTAAAGAAAGACGACATCATGAGTTTTGCAGGAAAATGGCTGGAGCTAGAGGACATCATGCTGAGTGAAGTAACACAGTCCCAGAAAAAATAAACGACTAATGGTATCCCTCCTCTGTGGATGCTAGTGCCAATTACCTAGTTGTAAGTATTTCTTGTGCATGGCCCCTTGAGCTTTTGTCCAAAGCAGTTGGGAGTGATGCATATTGGAAACAACAACAACAAGAACAACAACAACAGAAAGGACTGCATCAAAGAACTGACTGAAACAGTGAACTTCTGCTCAAAACAGTCAACTTCCACATGGAGAATATTGAGAAAGACTGAGAAAGAGATAAAAAGCATGTTTGGCAGAATGCATGAGCTCTGGTGGGGTGGGGTAATGGCCGGGGGACACAGGTCTAGATTTGATTTTAAAAAATTAATTAATTATTTAAAAATAATTTAAAAAAAAAACACAAGAAAACAAGCTTTTAAAATGTGGCATGTTATGGGGCTGGAGAGATGGCTCAGCAGTTAAGAGCACTGACAGCTCTTGCAAAGGACCTAGGTTCAATTCCCAGCACCCACAGGCAGCTAAGAACCGTCTTTAACTCCAGTTCCAAGGGAATCTAATGCCCTCTTCTGACCTCTGAGGCATTGCACGACATGGGTGCACCAATCTACATGTAGACAGTACACTCATACACGTAAAAAATAATAATAAAAAGCCGGGCATGGTGGCGCACACCTTTAATCCTAGCACTTGGGAGGCAGAGTCAGGCAGATCTTTGTGAGTTCAAGGCCAGCCTGGTCTACAGAGTGAGTTCCAGGACAGCTGGGCTACAGGGCGACCCTGTCTCAAAAAGACCAATAAATAATAATAATAATAATAATATTAAAAATGTGGCGTGTTTGTCTAGTTTCAAAGCATCACTTAATAGAAAAAGTAGTTAATGAGATATCACAAATATGCACCTATTTTTAAAAGGTACAAAATAATTATTCATTATTTTTATTTTATGTACATGAATATATTCTCTGCATACGTGTGAATGCAACTGTATCATGCCCATGGAGGTTAGAAGAGGTTATCCCTGGAACTAGAGTTACAGTTAGCTGCCATGTGGGTGCTGGGATTCTAAACCTGGTCCTCTGCAAGAGCAGCCAGTGCTTGTAATTGATGTACCATCTCTCCAGTCCCCCAAATCGTGTAGTCTTATCTTCAAAAGATTTAACCACCTTCTTAATATAGAAAGAAATATTTTCCTTAACATTTTGTAAGGTAAATTAGTTCCTTAACCTAGTTGTCTATGTATCCTGTTGGCTGGAATTCAACTACCAGCAGGAAATCAGATTGCAAAATGCAGTCTTCCCTCGTGGGCAGAAAAAATATGAAAACAATTTGAGAACCACTCGGCATTTTCTGTACTGTAGAGAATCTGAAGAGAGGCTTTGCAATAGCTAGAAATGAATTGTGCCTAGAAAAACAAAATGAGCTCATTTCTTCTGTCTTTGGAATTCCCATAGCCCCTTCAGGAACAAGACTGTCAGAACTCTCTTAATATTGACTCTAGGATGTGAGACTATGCTTATGATGACATATTCAGGAGTGCAAGCAGTCAGTGGCAGCTTCATTCCCAGAGCCACAGTGGAGACTATTCATATAGTAATATAATACAGTGGTAGGAGTCTGCCACAATCACTGGATTCCTTCACAAACCTTCATCATACAATTAATTTTATCAAACTCTGTGAGCTAGAATAATACCAGCTCCTTTATGTTTATAAATAAATGTTATGGTTTGAAAATAAAATGTCCCTCATAGGTTCATGTGTTTGAATACTTGTTCCCAAGATGGTGGTTCTATTATGGAAGGTTAAAGAATCTTTAGGGAAGTGGAACATCACTAGGGGGAAGGGGAGGGGGAGGAGGAGGGGTAGGTGGTTGGAGGTTGGAGCTGAGCATGAAGTTTTGCAATTTAGTCCTACTGGTTACGGCTGCTTGCTGATGACAGATGCAATTTGATAAGCTGCCTGACACTTCCTTTCTATGATGGACTGAATCCTCTCAAGCTGTGAGCCAAAATAAACTCCTTCTTAAGGTGTCTTATCAGATATTTTGTCACAGCAGCAACACAAAGTAACTAAAATGATAGACATATTGGAACCAATGTCAATTACTATACAGTTTCTGCTTTTTCTCTTCATACCATGGCTGTCACATATTTGGAAACATCTGATAAATGGATGAAGTAGAATAGTGGATGGATGGATAGATGGATGGATGGATAGATGGATGGATGGAAAAATAAAGCAAATAATATGGTATATAGAAACTGTAGTAACACAGGACCAAAAGATACACTTTCCAAGGACATTTTAAATTCTCATACTTTTATTTTTCTCCCTGTCCAGGATTTAGAGGATTAGAAATAAAATAAGCAGTATAATTTTATTAAATTTCTGACTATAATTATGTGAAACTTTGAAATATGTAAAAGTATGGTAATTTTAGTTTTGATGAATTACCTTTTGTAGTTATCACTATACCTAACTGATAAATGTTAAGAACACTCCATTTAAATTTTTCTCAGTATGTTCTACTAAGCAAAGAACTACTGATAATTCTTCCTATTGATTGTACATTTAAAAATATTACACGGTGTCATCTCATGATGAATGGTATTTTGGAATTTAAGGTAAAACTATTGGAACCACAATTTAATATTTCAGATTATCAATATTTATTTGCATCAATTACTAGAATTGTATTTTGGAAAATTTACTAAATATCTTGAATTCAGTTCTGATATAAGAAATAAACTGTTTTGAAAAATACTAAGAAATGCTTACAATGATTACACTAATCTTTCCAGCCACCATCTAAAATTTTTGGCAACTTATCTTGTAGTCACAAAATAAGTTTGTTTCTTTCTGAGTGTCATGTGTTGGGTATGAAAACTGAAGGTATAGGAGAAGACATTTCATTTATTTTCCTGAAGTCTTCATTATGGTTTTTTTTTTTTTTTTGGTTCTTTAAAAATTATTACTTTCAAACCAGTACCTTTGGTACAAAATTTTTTTTTTAATTGAACACTTATCAAATTTATTAAAATATCATACTTTTCATAGAAAACTTCTATGAATAGAAGGGATACAACATTACACATTTGCAAAATGACATGTGCATAACACTGTTCAATACATCATTGCATATAATGGTACAAGTTAAAAACCATTTGAGTTGCATTAATAGGAAAGAACTTAAATGCAGTGTACTGCCATGCTACAATAGAGAGCTACATGCTATGGGGAATGAGATGAAAACATCTCCCTCCCAAGACACAATTAGTGAGAGAAAGCAACATGTAGAACGTACCAGATCACACCCCATCATTTAAAAGTAGAGGCCAAAGATGCTTGTCTTTGCTTACTTGTGCATAAATATCTTTGGAAACACATACATAAAACATCTATAGATAAAAATGGAAACGAGAGAAATACATCCAAAGAGACTTTTCACTTGAAAAATTAAGTATATTAAAAATAATAAGAAAGAAACAAATAAGCCCAGCCTGGATTCCTCTCTAAAGTATTTGAGCTGAATCGCAGAAGAGTCGGGAGTATTTCAAGCAGAGAGGAAGAAAGACAGGGATACCATTGGAAATGCTGGGAAACTATGAAATTCTGCAGAGGGTCAGCAAAATCAGCAAATGCCACTTAGCAGGAAGGTTCTCGAAGACATGAGAAAAGAGCAGTGATATCTAAAACAAAGATAACCGCGGGAGAGCAGCAGCCTTGCCTGACCTCCCTGCAGTGTGCGCTGCTAATGATCAGGGCCCCTTCCTGCAACTTGCCTCCCTTTGTTTTAGGTACAAAATTTTAAAGCACTTCTTACAACATGTTGCTTGCATTTAAAAAGTGGGAAAAAGAACATACAAAGTTTCAGAAGAAGCTAAACTCCAGTGAGCAGGATCACAGGCCCAACCAGCAGACTTATGTCAAAAACCTACTTCCTTCCACACCTAGCTGATCAATGGACAAGATATCTTACTTTCTTACGCTAATACTCACTTGCTTGATGTTGTAAAATTAATTGGATAATAGTCTCTGAAGATTCCAGCACTAATGCAGTGTAAGAAGCAGGTCCTCAATGCAATTATCTGTTGATATTTGATAAAATGTTTTCCAACACAATTCCCAAGAGCCTGGCAATGCTTAGTGACTGATACGTCACAGTAAAACAAATCCACCATGGTAGAGTTGTATTAAAATCTATACCACTTTCCACCAATCTAATTGGGAAAAACCCCTTGGGAAATATAGCATGTACGATATTCAGAGTTTTAAATTCTCATTCCTACCTCTCTGGTCATATCATTCTATTCCTCTTTATAAATATCTCCTTTCTCAACATTCTTCAAATGTGCGATCTAATGCCAGATTTTCTTTTTACTCTAGATTATTCTTAGAATATGATTGATTAAAGGACCACTTAGCAAGAAATCTCCAATGTATGTAACAATTTTCTTCCTTTGATAACCTGTCTGATGTTTTTTGGAACATGCACCTACAGATTTGTTTTTTAAAGAGTAATTCATTTATACTTATCTGTGTGTGTCTGTGTGAGTATATGCACACTTATGTGGGTGTGTGCACCTGTGTGGGCATGTAGAGAACAACAGAGACCACTGGTGCCTTTTCAATCATTCTGTTTCTATTCCTTCTAAGCAGTCTCTTCTTGAAACTAGAGGTTTTGTTTCCTAGGCTAGACTGGAAATCAACAAGTGCCAGTGACCATCCTGTCACCACCTTCTTTGAAGGTGAGGTTACATGTCTTTGTAGAACCCCTGGCTTATTGCACAGAGCTTAGAATCTAAACTCCAGCCTTTGTGACTGCACCGCAAGTGCTAACAGTAAAGCCATCTCTCCAGTCCCTACAAATTTGTTTCGAGCCACAATTTTAATGTATGCTACCTGAACCAATGATGTATCTCCAGTTTAGAATTTTTCTTTTTGCTTTTTAATGTATTTCTGGGTAGCATTAACTCCATCGCCCATGTTGTAAACCCAGGAGCTCCTTAGGCATCTTCTTTCATCTTTTTCTTTATTTCACATTGCTTTTAACTCCAGAGTTTGCTGTTACTCACATACGGTCCTGCAACCTTTAGAGTATGAGCCATTCAGCATCTATTTTACATCTCTTCATTGGATCTCTAGGCTTGGAGGCAAAACTTTATATGCACGGAATCTGGCCATTCTGTTTACTCTCTGGTCTAGCGCCCACCATTCTCTTCCAAAGATCTTCAAACTCTTTCTCTCCACTGAACTTCATCCATTTCAGCTTCATCCAGAAAAAAAAAGAAGTGATAAATCGACACTTTCATCATACTCGAATCTTCACTACCTTATCACATTTTCATAGCCGATTCTTTTTTTATTAATTTTATTTATTTATGTATGTGTATGAATGTACTGTCTGCATGCAAGTCTGTGCTCCCGTGTTGTGCAATGCCGCGGAGATCAGAAGAGGGTGTTGGATTCCCCTGGAACTGGAGTTCTCCTGGAATTGGAGTTTCAAACGGTTCTTGGCCGCCATGTGGGTGCTGGGGATCGAACCCGGGTCCTCTGTAAGAGCGGTCGGTGCTCTTTACCGCTAGGCTATCTCTCCAGCCCCTCATAGCCGATTCTTAAAAGAGCTTTTAAAATTCATTTATTTCCTCTAGTTCCTCACATTCTAGGAACTATCAACTAAACCATAAAATCTAGCAAGACTCCAAATAGCCAGCCAAATATCAGGCTTGATAGTGATCCCTCCCTCCTCTGTGGATGCATTAGAATGTGACACTGTCTACTGTGATAGTCCCTTAACACTCTCAAGAGGCACCATTTTAGAAACATTTATCTAGTTTTTGTTTGCTTCTTCACCTTGCAAGGATTTCTTGTTGTTGAATTTATTATGTATCCAAGAATGACTTTGCACCTATCATCCTCCTACCTCTTTATCTTATGTATAGGCATGGGGCCTGAAAAAAATCCACATTTGGGACTGCAGCAATTCACCACCATACTTGGTTTATGCAGTGCTGAACTTCACGCATGCTAAGTAAACACTCTGCCGACTGGGCTTTATTGTTAGTCCTTGCAGTGATGTATCTCAATCTCTTTACCAGGTCTCCCTTAGTGGATCCACTCTTGGACTAATTTTTCTTTATTTTTTAATATTTTTATTAGTTTTATTTTATGTGCATGAGTATATTGTTTGCCTGCATGTATGTAAATACACCTGTGTCGTGCAATGCCTGTGGAGGTTACAAAAGGGCATTGAATCCCCTGGAACTGGAGTTATGGATGGTTGTTAGCTGCCATGTGAGTGCTGGGAATTGAGCTCAGATCCTCTGCAAGAGCAGTCAGTGCTCTTAACCACTGAGCCATCTGTCCAGCACCCTCCCTCCATTTTCCTTTCTCTGCTTCTGTCAGAATTCAAATTTCACTCTTCATTCAGCAGTTCCCAAGCCCATTTCCAGCCCAGCACATTGAAAACCCCAACAACCAGCACCAACTCCACATCATTATTTATTTGTGTAACTGTGTTTCAAGAGGGAGATTGTGTTTATTTTAACAAGTTTTTTTGGTGACTCTGACATGTTGTGCTTCTCTAGTCAAGGTTTCCCTTTCTTGATAACCTCATCCCTGGCTGGCCCTTCACTACTATCTATGTGCAGATGACTCACAAATTTTTAGTTCAAACCTATTTTATCATCTCCAAATCCTTGTCACCTCAAGCTACATGCTCTGCATTGATTTTTAAATCAAACAGGGTTGAATCCATTGCTTTCTTTCCTCAACCCTTCTTATCACACAGCATTCCTCTCTCCTTAATTATCCAAGCATAAACCTAGCTTTCATTTTACCTCCTTTTTATGCCATTATTATCCACATCTAATAGATCCTGTAGTTCCATCTTTTCTTGTGGTCAAGGCATTCTCATTATTTCTTTCTCTTTCCACTGATACTATAATTGTTTAGTCTTCCATCTACCCCTGTATTACCATTTCCTAACTAATTATCTTGCCTCCAGCATTGCTTTCTGCAATCTATCTTCCATTCGGCAGTCAGAATACAATTTCAATATACAACTCTTATCATGTCATAGCCTAGAATATAATTCTATTGAACTCCCGTCATCTACAGGATAAAGTCCAAATTCCTCGCCCCAATCTAAGATCCCTAGTGTCCATTGAACAAGAACACATTCCACTGACCCAGTTTCATTTATTTATTCAACAAATATTTATTGAAAATCACCAGGCAATATTCTAGATGGCAGGGATGCAGAAAGGAAAGACAGTAAAGTTTCTGACACAACTGAAGTGTACATTCTAGGACAAGAAGGAAAAAAGAAAAAAACTAAGCACACATTTAAAAACAGCAAGTTCTATGCTAAAATATGAAAAAGGAAGGGCATAATTCATATCAACTACTCTGCACTGTGGCTGAGAGTCATGGAAAATATCAAATAGAAAGTGGAATTTAATTTGACATCTGAACAAAAGCAGGAGGCCCAAAGTCCTGGGAAGTGCATTCTTGGTGGAGAGAACACTACAGAGGTCCCAAGATAAAGACAACTGTGATATATTTGAGGAAAAGAAAGAAAAATCCATGAGGCTGGAGTGTAGAGGTTGAAAGACTAATTAGAGTATCAGAGAGATAGACAAGGAACAGATCTCAGAGCTTTGTAAAGGTAGCTGAGGACTTGGATTTTATCTTCAATTGAATGGGAAACCCATCGAGAAGTTTCAGGCAGGAAGCATTACTCAATTTGTTTTCTGAGAAAACCATGGTGGCACCTTGCATGAATGGTATCAGGAAGATGAGTTGGACTGGTGTGGGACATTTAAAGTCCAGGAGAACTGTGAAATGCATTAGAATGGCAATCGCTGTCCTGAAGAACAGGGACTGTATTTGAGACATGTCTATTTTTAATTTTTTTACTTTTTTGTCTTTTTGAGACACAGTCTCCCTTTAGTCCCAGCTGGCCTGGAGCTTTCTATGTAGACCAGCTTGGCCTTGAACTCACAGAGATACACCTGCCTCTACCTCCCGAGTGCTGGGATTAAAGGTGTGCACCCCCCACGCCCAGTTAGAGACATGTCTTGAAAATGGAGTACATAGCCTTATGAACAGATGTGATACAGAAAAGGAGAAAACTAAAAGGATCTAGAAAAACTTCTAGATTTTAGAGATATTGAATGAAGGTAAGCAGTTGAACTGGGAAGTTGAAAAAGGATATAACGACTCCTGGATGTTGTAACTATGGATTATGGATAAATAAATATTTAGATGCCACTCAAAACTGAAATAATGTTTGTGCTTTACCCAGGGTGGGCATATAACTATGGATAAAAGACTAGGCATTAAGTCCCCCAAATAGACAAGAAAAGTGTGGAAATAGAATGTGTCAGAGAAGATTAATGATTAAGGGAAGGCAACATCCAAACTTGGGTCTTAATGAAAGTGAAAATTTACTGGCATCAAAGCCCTGGGGTCTATGAGCTGGAGGGCCAGGAAGTGGTAATTAGAGATAAATTGCTTGTAGTAGAGATTCCAGAAATGGCATATCGCTTGTGATGACAACTCTGAGGTATCACCATGGGAATGGTTGGCAGAGATTAAGGGCGGGAGAGGCTGCACAGCAGTGCGAGGTCAGGGAGCTGAAGGGCGGGGCCTCGCGCCTGCTTTCATCGCTGTTTGTATTTTAAGCTCCAGCCTACAAAACAATTTTCCATTCCCTGAAAACAATATCGGGTTTCACATTTCTATGCCTTTGTCCCAGTCATTCTGTCTCTTCCAAAGCCTGTTCCAGGATCAGTCACTCATGCATATTCTTCTTCACCTGGATCAAATGTCTCATAGTCTCTGTAGGTTTCTCAGACCCCAGCACATGATACCCCTTTCAAGGAAACTGATCAGCTTCTCCTTGTGGCTGTGTACATCTGTCTCAGTTATACTATACATTGTTTGAGTTATTTACTTAAGTAGCTACACTCTTGATATCTTAAAGATGGACAACAAATCTTATTTACTTATTTATTTACACAGAGGGTCCCTATGTATCTTAAGCTGTCCTTGGAACTATGACACTATTTCAGCTTCCCCAAATTCTGGGATTATAATTGTGCATCACCATACCCCTGAGTACATAGTACTGACTTTTGTAGCCTTCTCATTAGAAATGACACATACAGTAGAATTTTCACCAATGCTCCTTGAACATTTTTACTGGAAAATGTCAGTGTGGAAACCCTTGGGGATTGTATAATATTAGACACGTGCTGGGGACCTAAAAGAGATACTTTACCATGAAATTCCAAATAAATCAACATGCAATAGTAATATATATATATATATATATATATATATATATATATCCTGGTTTTATAGTCTAGAAAACAAAGGTCAAAAATAACTAACTGACATAGTTCTTTGGGGACAAGTAAATCAGTCCACCTGCCAGAGTAGGCTATGACCATTCTGCTTAATGTTCTGTCAAGCTTTCTACTTATGGTTGACTTCATGGCTTGTATATATACATTTACTAGGCAGAGTACATAACATTAACTACTGTGAAATATAGTTCCTGGAATCTGAGAGCTTTATTTCTTGCTGATATTAAGTTTAAGATACATCAGCAATAGACTTAGTTGTGTACAGTAACTCAGAAATCAACATTCTCCAATTTTATAGCACTTCTACATTTTAAAGCTTGAGACTACTAAATCTCCTAGATCAACAACTTTAGCAGAGACCTGCCATTCCAGTTGCTGGTCCTGATTCATTTCTTAAAGTTTTAATTGAATTTTTGTCTGCTTCATACAGAGCATCTCAATCAATCTTAATCACCTTTACACCCCCTTCTCCATTGGCACCATAGCCCACTCACTGGAATTCATACACTCTGTCATTTGTGTTGAGGCCTCTTGTGTCAAGTCACTGTCCCCAGGCATTCCTCAGTGCAAGTTCATCCACTGAGGTCTAGTTATCCCATCTAGAGTCCCTCACTTTAAGATCAGCTCTTGTGCACACAATAGTAATCATCTGCCAATACACCTAAGACTGGGTTCTGCTACCCATTTTCCCCGTTCCATGCTGAGATTTTTGTCTGCTTGGTTTCCATGGGTCTGGTGCATGGTGATACCATTGCTGTGAGTTCACACCAGCAGGGTCCCAGGAGCTTGTAGAAATCTATTTTCATATAATCATGCACCTCCTCCCTGCCTCTAACAATCTTTCTGCCCCCCTCCTCCACAATAGTCCATGAGCCCTAGATTAGTGAAGTTTAATACAGGAATCCTGTCCAAGGACCTACGTTCTCCAGACTCCTAACGTCCATTATTTGGCCATTTGTGACCTTTTGCCTACCACACCCTCTGTTGCATGAGAAAGCTTCATTAATGAAAGTTGAGAAATTCATTGGTGTCCTCTTTACCCCTTGTTCTATGTTGTGTGAGCCTTAGATGTAGAGGTTGAATTGTAGATGTGTCTCTTAGGCTTAGGCAATTCACAGACAAAGTCTGAGTGTGACCAGTTGTGTTACATTGTAACAGTCTCCATAGGGTAGAAAATGAGCTTCTTTGATGAGTGATGACTGAGATACTCTACTGTAAATATAAGGATACATATTTTGCACTTAGTAAGAAGTTACATTAGTTTAGGGATGTGACAGCCTTGACGATTGATCTACAATGTCTACCTTTCCATCCATGTGTATTTGGTTATGTTTACAGTACCACACATGAGTTTCCTTCCATTGAGTAGGTTTTAAGTACAATTAGGTAGCCATTGATTGCCACCAAGACAAAACTGCCACTACTGCACTAATGTATGCTGTGCTGGTTATTGATTTGCTTATTTGGTTTTAAAGCAGGTCTTAGACCACTGATTGATGCTCTCCTTTAGCAATTTGCATAGTGATTTCCAAAGCTACGAGAGCTAGCTGTCAGGGGAAGTGGTTTCTGGATATTTCCAGCTCCATTGCTCCAAATTCGGTCTCCGAAGTATGTCTTGTCTTCAGCAATAGGGTCTTGATCTCAAGTTCTGGGAGGCAATCAAGGGTAGTGGCAATAGCCTGTGTAATTTTGGGGGTCTCCTGCACCACTTTAGCCAACAACTCAAAGGAAAGTTTCTCCTATCTAATACTGTTTCTTGGTATGTAACCTTCAGCTAGGCACATGAACTCATGTAGATAAATTGTATGTGCAATTTTTCATTACACATCCACATTGTTAGACTAGTATGATTCTCTCTGTTTTTTTTACATTAGCTAGACATTATTCTCTCTCTCTCTCTCTCTCTCTCTCTCTCTCTCTCTCTCTCTGAAACTCTACCTTCACATCTTCCCCAATTAAAGTATTTCAGTTTTACCCATTTCTCTCTTGATAATACCAGTCTCCTCTGGTCCCATCCGTCTTGAGCTCTTTCTTTCCCTTTATCAACAAGTTTCCTTGTATAACAACCCCTCCCCCCACTTAATACTTCCATTTCATGCAATTCTCCCTTCATAACACTTGTATCCTACTCTTCTTTCTCTGGTTTCTTCTTTCCCTTTACCTCCCTGGTTCCTTTCCATTCTCCTGGTTCCTGCAGTTACACCAGGACACAGACTCACATAGAAGGATTTGGTGCTAAGATCCACAAATGAGGGAGAACATATTTCATTTGTTTTTCTGAGTCTGTGTTACTTAGCATAACAGTTTCAAGTTCCATCCATTTGCTTCCAAATTTCATGATTTCTTCTGTCTTTACTGCTGAAGACACTCCATTATATAAATGTACCCCATTTTCATTATCTACTCCTTAGTTGAGGGACACATCTCTTAACTGTTGTAAAAGAGCAGAAACAAACACAGATGTACAAGTATCTCTGCAATAGCATGAGTCCTTTGGGTAGATACCAAGAAGTGGTATAACTGGGTCAAATGGTAGGTTCATTTTTAGTTTTTTAAGACAAGAGCTTGCAATCCTGCCAGCAGTGGATGAGTGTTCCTCTTTCCCCACATCCTCTCCAGCATTTGGAAGCATTTGTTCTCTTGATTTCAGCCAGTCTGACTGTGGTAAGGTGAAATCTTAAAGTGATTTTAATTTGGATTTCCCTAATTACTATCGATGGTAAACACTTAAGATGTTTCTTAGCCATCTTTATTTCTTCCTTTGAGAACTGTTTGTTCAGACCGTCATTTAATTGAGTCACTGTTGTCTTGATTTTGTTTTTCAAGTTATTCATATATTCTGTTTGTTAAACCTATGTCACATGCATCACTAGTGAAGATAGTCTTCCATTCTGTGGGTTTGCACTTAACTTCCTTGGCTATTTCTTTTGCTGTTCAGAGGAGATTTTTGTTTAATGAGGTACCATTTGCAGATTGTTCACCTTATTGCCTGAGCAACAGATGTACAACTTAGAAATTCCTTTCCTACATCTGTATCTTATAGGTTACCACCAACATTTTCTTCTAACAATTTCAGAGTGTTCAATTTCACATTGAAGTCTTTGATGCATGTGGGATAACTTTTTTGCAAGGTGACATATAAGTATTTAGTTTCATTCTTCTATAGGTGAAGGTCCAGTTTTGCCAACACCATTTGTTGAAGTTGCTTTTTCCTCCAGTGAGTTCTCTTGGCCTCTTTGTCAACTCTCAGGTGGCTGAAATTGCATATACTCAGGTTTGGGTCTTCAATTATGTTCCATTGATCTACAGGTCTATTTTTGTGCCAGTACCATGCTGGTTTTATGACTATAGCTCCATAATATTGTTTGAAATCTGGTATATTAATCCCCCCTGCATTACTCTTTGTGCTCAGTGTTGCTTTGGCCATCCAGCATATATTGTGTTTCCATATGAATTTTAGGATTTTTTTTTCTAATTCTGTGAAGAATGTAATGGGGATTTTGATTGGGATTGCACTGAATCTATGTATTGCTTTTTCTATGTTGGTCATTTTCATAATATTAACTCCTCCAGTCCATGAGCATTAGAGTTCCTTCCAGATTCTGCTGTTTTCTTCAATCTCTTTCTTTAAAGATTTAAATTTTTCATTGTAGAGATCTTTAATGTCTTTGATCAGTTTTATTCTTAGATTTTTTGAGGCTATTGTGAATGGGAAAGTTTCCATGTACTCTTTCTCCAATTGCTTGTTATTGGTAAATAGAAAGGCTATTGATTTTTATAGATTAATTGTATAACTTGCCACTTTACTGAAAATGTTAATCATTTCTAGGAATTCTCTGGTGGAATTTTTGGTGTGTCTTAAGTATGATATCATACCATCTGCCAAAAAGGGATAATTTGAGTTCTTCTTTTCCAACTAGTACTCCTTTAATTTCCTTCTTATGTCTTATTGCTCTATCAAGAGCATTAAGTACTATATTAAAACAAGTGAAGATACTGGACAGCTTTGTTCCTGATTTTAAGGGGAATGCCTCCAATATTTCTTCATTTAGAATGATCTTGGCTGTGGGTTTCTTGTACATAGCTTTAATTATGTTGAGGTATGTTTCCTTCAGTCCAATTCCCTCTAAGACTTAACATAAATGCATGTTGAATTTTATTCAAGGAATTTTCTGCATCAATTGATATGACCATGTGACTTTTTTCTTTGAGTCCATTTATATAATTTATGGTATTTACTTACTTAGGTATATTAAACCATACCTGCATCTCTGGAACAAAGTGCAATTGATCATGGTGGATGATCTTTTCGATGTGTGTCTGTTCAACTATATAGACATTTCTGCAGGGTAAAATATTCTGGATTGGCTTCTGTTGTTGTTTAGAACGGGGAATACTTTGGTCCAGTATTTTTTGGCTTTCATAGTTTGTATTGAAAAGTTGGCTGTAATTCTGATGGGTTTTCTTTTATTTTTTGTTGTTTTTCCTTTGCAAATTTTATACTCTCTCTTTGTTCTGTATGTAAAGGGTCTTTACTATATGTCATGGGTAGTTTCTTTTCTGATCCTATTTGGTGTTCTATGTGCTTATTGTATTTGTATGGACATGTATTTCCATAATTTTAGGAAATTTTTTTCTACAATCCTGTTGAAGATATCTGTTCAATACAATTATCCTGAGATTCTTCTCCTTCCTCTATGTCTATAACGTGTAAGTCTGATCTTTTCATGGTGTTCCACATTTCCTGTATATTACAATCTTCTGTTTTTTACATTTTTCATAATCTTTGCTTTAGCAGTCTGATGCTTCAACTTTATCATCCAGTCTTGATATTCTGCATTCAACTTCATTCATTCTATTGCTGAAACTCCTGTCATTTCCAATTGCCTTATTGAGTGTTTCACTTCCTTCTTCGTTTCAGCCTGAATTTTCCTCAATATTTCTATCTCTTTTGTGAATTCAATCAGAAGTTTATCCCTACTTTCTTTCAGTTCTTTGATTTGTTTGTATGTTCTTTAAATTTCTTGAATTCTTTGATCATGTTTATGATTGTTCTTTTTAAATTCTGTGTCCTGGGTTATCTCTAGAGAGTTCTCATTGTGGAACTCTTCTTTAGGACTGGTAGTGTTTTGTGTGGGGACATATTATTTAGATTTTTCATATTATTATTATTATTATTATTATTATTATTATTTGTTGTTGTTGTTGGGATTTTGCCAAGTGGAGTTCTTTTTTTGTTTGTGGTTCTGATTTGAAACCCAAGTCTTCCTTTGCTAAGTTGAAGGCTGATTTCATTTGTATCCCTGATGTGGCTTGATTATTTTCTTATTTGGTGTGACAAGCTGGCTGGTCTAGACTTCAGGTTCTCTCTTTTGATTGTGTATTGGAGGAACTAGATGGCTCTAGTTCCTACTCAGCTATTCAGGAGCTCTGGCAGAGTTTTAAGTCAGGCACCAATCAGATATTCTCAGGCTTCCTTCTAAGGTCTTGGCCTCTACTAAGCAGCAGGCACAGCACAATTTGGGAAATTTGCTAGGTGGAAGCTGGATTCAGGTGCTCTTAGGCAGTCTGCAAAGGTCTGGGCCCAGAATAAAGGGAAGAGAAATCTAGCTCATTGCATGGAGGCCAGGTCCATGCACTGTCAGGCAGCCTGGAAATGTTCCTGCTTCTTTTTTGTCACTCTGGTACATGACATTCTCAATAGCAGACCCACTAAAAGCTTTTTGTCCTTTTGCCTTTGTTTACACTGGCTTTCCCTGCCACAGTATTTGTGCTTAATCTTGGGCTTCAGTACCATTTCTGTCTGTAGCTGCTTTCCTGGGTCTGTAGGTGTCTATCCAGGTCTGTTTGCTCACCCTATGCCTTTCAGATGCACTCACAAACCATACCTCTTCCCCCACCCCCCACACCCACAACCCTGTACAGGGTTACCAGACTACCAAACACTTCTCCCATTCCACTCCTTCCTTTGCATCTAGAGAGACAACCAAGGTTCCAAACACAAATAAATCAGACTTTGTGGAAACAAATCCTCTAACTTGTTGTTTAAGATTGCTTCAAAAGCTTATAATTTGTGATTACCTTTTTTAAACAGAAAGGTCGAATTGCCTGGTAGTTGAAAATCACTCAAAAATTATACCATTTTACTATTCCATTGGTGGTGAGCACACTGATTGCAGTATTATATAAGTAAATGGGACTGCCTATTTGCTCATTTGCTTGTATAACTAATGTATGCTTATGCACTCAAAATTCAACAGGCGTAGAGAAAGCACCAGAGAAATAGACATGAAGTGGATGAGCTACTGTCTAGCAGAGTAGTTCCTCTGAAAGAATAGTATCTGAACAAATCTCTAAGTGTGTTCATTAATAAATTCCTGCTAAGGCAAAACCCAGAGTGTTTTGGAAGACAAAATACAACATGTGCAGTGGCTTACTCATAGAATTTCCACATAAGCTAAAACGAGAGATAAGCATGAGTTCCCCAAAAATGCAGAAAGGACAGTGTCTTAGAACAGGGAAGAGCACATCAAGGGCTGCCTAGAATGCTGAAAGTGCTGAAGAGGATCATGAGGCTGAGAAACATATGTGGAATGGTAGGGGAGCTCCCAGGGCTGATGGTGAGGAGGGTGGAGAAGGAGCTATCTTCAAATATCCTGTAAATCATATTTTTAAAATTGTTGGGTTTCTTTTTGTCTTTTTGAGACAGGGTCTCCCTTTAGTCCCAGCTGGCCTGGAGCTCACTATGTACATCAGGCTGGCCTTGAACTCACAAAGATCCACCTGCCTCTGCCTCCCAAGTGCTGGAATTAAAGGTATGCACTACCATGCCTGGCAGAAAAACTGGGTTTTTTATCCTAAGGAAAATGGATGTCTTGGAAGAGTTTTAGACTAGGGCATCAGGTGATCACACATTGTGACCGGCTACCACATACAGAATGGAATGATGATGCCATGTGTATAAGGGTGTCATAGAGGTTGTTGCAGCATGCTGTGATATTCCAGTAAAGATGGTGGCAGAAGTCAGACACAGTCTGGTTATGAAACAGTTCAGAATTCAATGTCACGATTCCAGATTTTAAAATATCTAGAGGGAAAAGAGCTTAAAAGTTCAGAACACAGAAATGATAATAATTTGAGGAGCTAGAAATGCTACTCTGATTCGGTCACTATCAATTATGTTCATATGTCAAATTATATAATATTATACTGCATCAGTAAATAGAAATATTAACTAAAAGTTAAAATTTTAAAAATTACAGAAAAATCCAGATTTCAGTAGAAAGAAGTGCATCGTCAATGCTAATCCTCAACAAGGAAAGCCTCACTGAGAATAAATTGAAGCACCGTCATTGAAAGGATGACTTTGGAAATACACAGAAGACCCTCCATACTGACACCCCACTCTTTGGTATTTCTGTCTTTCTTGCTAACTGGGAACTATCTACAATTCTTTAAAAAAAGAGAATATTTGGAGAAGGTAGAAAAGGCACTGTTTAAACAAAAAAAATATATAAATTGTACTGTTAGACCCAAGCACAGTGAAAAATAATATATGACCATGAAAATATAGCACCCACAGTTTCAGAAAAAATCACCAACTACCTAGGTTTCACATTGGTTCTGTATTGCCAATGGCACCTGAAGGTGAACCTCGGTATCTAGGGAGCTACAGATCCTGGGAGAAGCACTTTATGGGCTTCATTTCATGGTTATTGCAAAGATGCTCACTTGACTCCCAGGGCAGACTTATGCTGCCCTTTGAAAGATCAGTTGCTCTGTGGGAGCGAAAGAGCTTGCCTGGGGCATTTTCAGAAATTCAGGAACAGAAGATAGCATAGTATCTCATTATCTCAGCTTAGTATAGCAGAATCCCAAATGCTTCAATTCTTCATCATATGCTTTATTACTTTTTTTTTGGTCATGTTATTCCAAAATAAACTTTGCCCTGGAAGTGCTTTGTTTATTTATACTGAAGCTGGGTTATAGGTTGCAGGTTTAGTTTATGTTAATGGAATTTCTGAAACTCTGGCTCACATTGCCCCAAAAGTTTCAATTGTGGATTCTGATTCCAAAAAAGTTATATAATGAAATTTTATTAAAAAGCCCATAAAAATGGAGATGTCTAAAATATTTTTAGGATAATTCCACTGTTCAGTTAAAAATACAAGAGGTTCTATATCACAGTGGTTCTTTCATAGTGCATTCTGGAGGGGTACGAAGGCTATCAGAAGTTCAATTCCCTTCAAGTCAAGTGACACTGGTATTGGATCACCTCTACTTTGGGTCCTTCATGGGGCTGACTCAAACGTGCATCATGACTCCTGTGCTCCTTCCAAAAGTCCATAAAAGAGAGGTAATACATGTTGGGAATGATTACTTTTTATAGAGCATTTTTGTTTTAGTATTCCCATAAAAGAGCAAAGAAGACACATTGTCAGCGGAAAATAAAAGCAAAGGGAAGAGAGAGACTATTGCCTTTGAGCCAGTGTAGGTTTCTATTTGCCAGTTAGAGGTTACAAGATTTCTACAGCAGCTTGGAGCGGCCTGAAGAACACCGGTCTGCACCTGGTATCTTGTGGTGCAAGGCATTTTATAAGAGCAAGTTATAATAAGATTTGTTAAAATATTGTTTCTATTTGATAGTTTACTTATGGTTATTTATGAATCTACTTATAAATTGGAATGTTCATTCAACAGCACTTCTTGAAAATCTGTTTCTTTTTTTTAATTTTTATTTTTTTATTTTTTTCACATAAATTTATTTTTATTTTTTTAACAAATCTAGACCCGTGTTCCCGCCCATTCCCCCACCCTGCAAGAGCTCATGCATTCTGCCAAACATGCTTTTCATCTCTTTCTCAGTCTTTCTCAATATTCTCCATGAGGAAGTTGACTGTTTTGAGCAGATATAAAAGTCATGTTTCAGTCAGTACTTTTGATGCAGTACTTTCTGTTGTTGTTGTTCTTGTTGTGTTTTTCCAATATTGCATTACGCCCAACTGCTTTGAACAAAAGAAACATACACAAGAAACACCTTAATGGCACTAGCATCCACATATGAGGAATACCATTCATTGTTTGTTTTTTTGGGAATGTGTTACTCACTAGCATGATGTCTCTAGCTCCAGCCATTTTCCTGCAAAGCTCGTGATGTCATCTTTCTTTACTGCTGCATAGAAACTCCATTGTGTAGATGTACACAATTTTTCTATCCACTCATGTTGAGGGATTTGGGTTGGTTCAGCTCTTGCTATTGTGAAGAGAGCTGAATAAACAGGCATGCATGTGTCTCTGCAGTGGGGTGTGAGTCTTGAGGGTACATCCTAGGATTGGTATGGTGGGTCAGGTGGCAGTTCATCCAAGTCTTCCAAGGTGTCTCCACACTGCTTTCCATAGTTGTGCACGAGTTTAAATTCCACCAGCAGTGGATGAGTGTTCACCTTTCCACAACAAACTTCTAGCATTGGTATCATTTGTTTTCTTGATCCTAGCAGTCTTATTTTGGAGTAAGATGATATCTTAAAGTGGTTTTTTGACTGCATTTCCTTAATGATTATGATGTTGAAACACTCTTGAGCGTGTTTTCTCAGACATCTCTATATCCTCACTTGTGAATCTCTGTTCAGTTTTGCTCCATTATTGAGTGGGTCATATTTGTTTTCTTTCTTCTTTGTTTTTGAGTAGTGTTTTATATTCTGGAAATCAATGCTTTGTCAGATGTTTTGCAGTGAAGGATTCCTCCAACTGTTGGGATTCTCTTCATTCCTGCGATTGTTTCTTTTGATGTCCAGAATCTTGTTGAGTTTAATGAGGTCTCATTTGCTCAATTGTCACCTTAATACTTGCAACAGCGTCTGTCTGATTAAGAAGTCTTTACCCTACACCCCTATCGGTCTTTGGTAGTCCTGCTTCAACTATTTTCTTCTATTGCCTTTCGAGAGATTTGGGTTTCACGTTGAGGTCTAGTAGGGGTTTGAATTTCAATTCTTCTACAAGTGGTATCAGTTTCTGCCCAACACCATTGCTGAAGATGTTGTCTTTTCTCCAATTGGCTCTTGGCCCCCTGTCACAATATAGATGGGCTGAAATTGTATTTGCTCAGATTCTGGATCTTCGGTTTTGTTCCATTGTTCAACAGTCTGTTTTTGTGCCAGCCACCAAGGCTGTTTTTATGACTATAGCCCTGTAGATAGTTTTTGAAGTCTTAGTATAAAGATCCCCCCTGTGTAAGTCTTTTCAACCAGGTGTGGTTTTGGCTATCGGGGGTCTTTTTGTTTTTCCAAATGTAATTTAAGGCACGTTTGTTTCCAAGCCTGTAGAAGAAACTATTGGGGACTTTAATGGTATTGCTTAAATCTATACAAGAGTTTCGGTAAAAATGGGACATTATTTACAATGTTATATCTTCCCAATCACGAAGCATCGGAGGTTTTTCCATCTCCTGAGTCTTCTTCAAAATTATTTCCTCTTAAAGGTTTTAGAAATTTTGTTGTAAGACTTTTTTGGTGTCTTTGGTTAGGTTTTTCCTAGGTATTTTATTGTTTTTGAGGGCTATTGGTGAGATGTGGAAGTCTCTTGTGAATTAGGCTTTCGCCAGGTTGCTAGTGTTGTTGGGTAGAAAGAAAGGCGTTGATTTTTTAATGTTTTAATTTTGATTCTCTGCCACTCTGCTGAACTGTGTAAATCGTTTCTTAAGTATGTTTTCTGGTGGAGTTTTTTCTATGTTTCTTTTATGGAACAAGACAAACAATTCAACTCTGTTCTTGTAATCCACAGTTAAGGAGCCGCACGTCAGGTGTGTGTGCTGCCTTGCCTTTCTTCACTACTCTCTTTCTGCCTCTTTCTTTCCATTCTTTTTTTCTTAATTTTCTATTTCCTTTCAGTTTACCCTCACCTAACACGATGCTGTGTCTCAGGGTTCAGGCTGTGTCTTTGATCTAATAAGCACAATATGCCTATCATATAATATGCCTATTATCATAGAAATAGTCAAAGAAAAAAATCTATGCATTTATCAACTTACATATTCCTAATTTATATTCTGACTGTATGCCTCTTACTCTTCCCCCATATTGCTATGATGGAAAAACATCATCTGAGAATGGAAACAAATATTCTGAAGCTATTAAGATGAACTAAATTTCCATGGAAGGTGGAACTAAGATTCATTTATGACCACACAGGAATGTGAAGGGTGTGTGGTGGCTATCCATTGTCCTTTGCTTCCTTCTTGGAAAGAAGAAAACATTTGTGTTTTTTAAACTAGGTCATACACTCTCCCAGGTCTCCAGATCATGGACACCTAGTGTGGAAACGTTTTTAGCAGAGCACTCAGTACAAATGGAAAGCAAACACTGAAAACTAAACTGAAACCATCATTTCAACCTAATGTTGTGTGTCTTCACTGAAATAATCTTTGTAGTAGATCATGGATCTTCAGAAAAAAAAAAAAAAAAACGGTGAAACCAGGAACTGAGGGACTGGGGAAGAGCAATCTAGGCATTGGGATTATTATTAAAATGGGATTACAATTTGATTTTAAGAAAAGTATAAGGCCAGTGCATGGGGGAGAGAGAGAGAGAGAGAGAGAGAGAGAGAGAGAGAGAGAGAGAGAGAAGGGGGGGAAATGGATAGGGCTTGATGGTTCTCTGGCCCTACTAAGGGTTCAGCTTGCAAGAGAGGGAAACTTAGACCCAGATGTCAGTACCAAAGAGGAGATGGGTTAGGGAAGGGAAGATGCGATATCAAGTGTGCTTGAAGACAGCTGCACTGTTCCTGCATCCTAAGAACACTGAAAGACACTTTTGAGATGCTCATTTGATGTCTGCTTTCTTGTGGCTTATAAATTGTAATCCCTGTTTCATATATAAGTGGACAAGCATTAGAGAGAAAAGTTAACTTGCCTGGTCATCTAACTCCATTATTCCAGAGGCAAAACTGGCACTAAATTATGTCTATCCCAGTTTTCACATTTGGTTAAAGTTAAGACAAACTAATGTCAACTGATAACGTAAAAAATTAATACCTTAATCTAAATGCATTTATAATGATTTATTTAATAATTAACGGTTGTTAATTTTTCTGAGTTGCTAGGATGATAGTTTGGGGTGACATTGAAGGAATTAAAAGTCAAACTCCAATTATTTTAAAAAGTTTAAATATTCTATTATAAATCTATTCACCTGGCATTAATTCAATATTAAGAGATGGCTTGTATAGAAATGTTTACTTGGCTGACTTTGTCCTATGGAAGAAAATATTAACACAAAGGAGTTAAAATGATTCTTAAGGGTTAAAGTAAATAGGGAGCCTTGTGATGACATCAGCTCACCTTGATCCAAGGGAGGTATTCTTCTTCTCCCCACCTTCAGCTCCCAAGGCAATCCTCAATTTTTGTTGGCTGCTCTATGAACATGTAATGCATGCATTGACTCCAAAGACCTTGAAATGAGTAGGAAATATGTGTTCAGCTTGATCCATGATGAAAACTGAACCCCAGAGTGAGATAGGAGGAAAACTGAGAAGATCGGCCCTAGAGAGGGCCCATCCTCCCTGTAGAAGACATGTGTGTTTCAGGAGTCCTTAACAAGTACAGCTAGATGGAAATAGGCATTGTCTACTCAGAGTCTTAGGGCTCTGTGATGGTTAATCCTGGGTGTCAACTTGACTGGACTAAGGAACAAATAAGAGAAAAGGGGTCTTCTGATTGGACCGCCTCAACCCAGATGGCCCACCCCAAATGTGGGTGTTACCTTCTGCAGGCAGGCAGTATTTAAGGCCACAGCAGAAGGAGCTGGTCCCTTTTTTCTCTCCTGCGGCTTGCCTCTCTCATCTGGTGAGTTTGTCTTGCTGCTGTGATCAACCTTTTGGATCCCAGCGTGTACTGAGACCGGCAGATCTCCTGGAACCCATTTGGGCCATCAGCACTGGATTGGGACTACTGAGACATCCAGCCTTGCAGACTGAGCAGTTCCCTGGATTCTTGTCTCGGCCTTTCCAGTGTGGTGCAGCTACTGTTGGAATCCTTGAACTCTGTCACGTGAGCAATTCAATAAATTGTATATAGCTATATATATTCATCCTGTTGCTTCTGTTTCTTTAGAGAACCCTGACTAATACAGGCTCCAATCTGCATTCATGATTACAGCATCTGCCAGGCCAAGGGGACTGCAGGAGCTGGGTCCTCTCCAAGACTATGCCGCTAATGACTCTTGAACTCAAATATGGTTCAACCGTGTTAAACCCCAAATGCTCCAAGATTCGTAGGAAGATCCATGGCCAGCCAGACTTTGTCTTCTCCACTGCTGAGTTCTTGAAAAAAGACACTACCTAGTGAGTTGTTGGAGAGAGGGGGACAGTCACACTTTAAAACAACAGAGAAGCCCCCTCCCTGCAACCCACTCTCAACACCTATTTCTTTTTGCAAATTTCTAGCCAGAAGCACATCCACACTGAGGTAAAAGCAGGTTTAATATGTGATTTCACAACAAATGCCCAGTCTTATTAATATCTTAAACAAGATGCTCTGTTTTCTAAGCTGCAGTAGTAACATAGAGTGACCATAGATCACTGGGCAGAAAATTCATGAACCTTTTGGTTTTTTAATTTAGGGAAAAATGAGATTACTCCCAGACATTGAGTAACTAACTGAACATTAGTAAAGTAAAATCACATTTTAATGCCATCCTAGGCTGTGCAAATCAGTTCCTCCTCACTGAGGAATTGTCACTGGCTGATGGCACTAGTGTTTTAACTCTATATAATTACCCCTCCCTCCCCCCTTGCTTTGAAGTATGTGCCTCCATCTACATCAGTTTTTTTAATATATTTTTATTGAATTTTTGTGGGTTTCATATAAAACATCTTAATCATATTTAGCCCCACCTTATATATCCACATCACTTCCCTACCCTGCTCATAGGACTTCATGCATTTTGTCTTATATGTTATGGCTTATCAAGTCATGCTTCTGTGCCCAAGTATACCTCAGTGTGAGTTCATCTACTGTAACCTACTCAGACTATCTAGTGTCACATCCTTAGAAAACATCAACTCTCTCTTTCTTTCTCTCTCTCTCTCTTTCTCTCTCTCTCTCTCTCTCTCTCTCTCTCTCTCTCTCTCTCTCTCTCTCTTTCTCTCTCTCTCATCCAGCATTGATCAGCTACCAATAATTCTTTGGCTAAGGTTGAGGCCTTCTGCCCATTTCCCCAGTTCTATGCTGGTTTTGGTCTGCTTGAGTTTGCATGGGTCTTGTGCATGCTGACACCATTGCTGTAAATTCATATGAATAAGGTCCCAGGAGCCTGTAAGACTCTGTTTCCTCCTCTCCTGGATTTTACAGTATTTTCATTCCCTCTTCTGCAATTGCCCTTCAGCCCTGGGTGGGTGAAGTTTAATATAGGAGTCTTGTCCAGGGACCCACACTCTAGGGTCTCTTATTCTCTACACTTTGGCTAATTGTGATTTTCTATGCTCATCACCCTCTGTTGCTGGAAGATTTGCTGATGAGAATTGAGAGGAAGCCTTGCTGATGGGAGTTGAGAGATGCATTAGTGTCCTCTCTACCCCTTGAACCACTATGTCCATGAGCCTTAGGTGTAGACGTTCCATTGTAGATGTGTCACTTAGGGTCGGGGCTCTCACAGACACGTATTCTCTGTGTAGGACTAGCTGTGAAACTTCAAAATATAGCCTCCACCTACTTCTGAAAGGTGACTGCGAAGAGCTCATTAGGATGTTGCATGAGCTGTCCAGAAAAACCCATGCACTGTATGGGCTTCTAATCCCAGGTATGCCTGTAACAGATCAGCAGCTAAACTCTGAGAAGGAAAGCCCAGCTTTGTCTTCATGTGCTTTGCACCTCTGTCTTCAAAGCAGTGCTGTGATAGCACATGTGAGGAGTTAGGATCTGCCATAGCAAAAGTCATCCACATTGAGCACCAACTAAGACCACCCCAACCCCTGCCCCAGCAGCAGAGGACCCTACTCAAAGCTAGTCTGGGTTTGCTTCAGTGGCACTGAAGCCTCTGTATTCAGGTGACCTACAGTTTCTATAAAACCATTTTCATTACTACTACTGGAATGGCAGCAACTAGCTACTTAGAAACTTAGGATCACTTGTGTGGGGCTGTGGGGCTCGCTGTTTCGGCAGGCTGGTCACTGGTCTCTCGGCCATTTACCAAGCCATGAACAGAGGCAGGGAGAGAGAGGGGAGGAATTCAGAGTGGCAGGTAGGCCCAGACAGATCAAAGAAAGACCTGGGAGTTGGCTTCAAGGGCCCAAATAACTCGTTTATTGCAGGAGGTTGGGGCCTTATATGGTAGCTGTGGCAGGTTCCTAGCAAGGATGGGGGTGAGACAGCAAAGGAAGTCTGCGTGCACTTTTTACAATACCATTTATTTATGCTATCTGGCAGAGGCGCCATTTGGTTCCTGAGACCAAGGTATGCTTTAGAAGTGACAGGCTCAGGAATATTACACCCTATGTCAAAACTCCCCAGGGGAAGGGCTACAGGTACCTGATCTTCCACCAGTCAAGTGGGGGCAGGCTCCAGGTCCCCAGCCTTTGCAGGTTGTCAGGGCAATTATTGCTCAGCCAATATGTAATACCAGGCCCCACACACTCAGTCCAAAGGGGACCTGATATCCCTGTCTACATCTCTACCTTATAGCCCAAAGTTCATAGAGGAAAATGCTGGGTTACAGCAGCAAATTCTACTCTACAATGGTGATGCTGCCTGTTCTACATAGTCCCTTAATACCTTCCTTACTACCATTGAGGATTCTTGTCTTCCTACTTGGGTCTTGCATTGAATGAAATTCCTGTATGACTCCCGTGCTTCATATGCTTTGGGTGCAAGGCTAACTCCCTGGTGACTTCAGTCATTGCCTCCTCTACATTCTGAAAGAAACCTACCCTCAAAAGTTTAAGTTTTATGAGTAATTTTATACCTTTAGTGTTTTCTTTAAGGGATGTTCTTTTTTTTTTTTTTTTTGGTCTTTTAGAGATAGGGTCTCCCTGTAGCCCCAGCTGTCCTGTTAAGGGATGTTCTTTAGCATAACTATTGCCTATCAGGCATCATGAGATCAAGCAAATGTAAAAGTCTACATAGATAGTCCTTGGATCATCTATTGGAACTTACCTGGAAGGAAATCAAAGGGTGAGTTATTAAATTTGACATAACTAAGAGGAAAAAAAGTGGACAGTTTGGATTAGGTCCTTTAAAAATGACCGTACAGATGTTTTCATGCTCAGATGTATACTGTTTCTATAGCACCTGGAAAATATTTTTATTGAATGGGAATGTGGATCTGAGAGTACACCTTTGGGAATTTCAAATTGTAGAGATTGCAGTCGTGTGGGTCCTGACCCCATGTGTACATGAGTGTTGAGAAGAGAGGGTTCCTCCCAGGTTCAGGCTTTGATTCCAGGGATACATCATCTATTCCCTCTTCTCCCCAGATCTCTCAGTCTTCCCCTTCACTAGTCTTCAGTCACAATGAGCTTCCTCCTGTTTGGAAGTTTCTGCAGACTGTTTGGCTGTCTTCTGGACAACAGGGAGTGGGGTGGTATAATAGCTTTATGAACCAGAAGCTTCATAAAGCAGAAGCCAGGATACCCCCAAATATCCTATAATGTAAGGAAAATTCTCTCCCATAGAGAGTTACCCAGCCCCCAATGCCAACTTACTGAGATACTCTAGTGTTTTCATGGTGCAGTGGGAAATATCCTTTCTTCAAATGCACACAGATAATGTTCCTTCTCTGTTCGGAGAATTCCCTGCTCCCTAGAGGCCCTCTAATTGAGGTTCAACATAGTAGCATGGGTAAGCTTATTAAAAGGTATGCTGGAGGGCTGGAGAGATAGCCTAGCGGTTAAGAGCACCGACGCTCTTGCAGAGGACCCGGGTTCGATCCCCAGCACCCACATGGCGGCTAAGAACCGTCTGTAACTCCAATTCCAGGAGAACTCCAGTTCCAGGGGAATCTGAGACCCTCTTCTGACCTCCGCGGCATTGCACGACACGGGTGCACAGACCTGCATGCAAACAATACATTCATACACATACAAAAATAAATAATAAAAAAAAAATTAAAAAAAAAATAAATAAAAGGTATGCTGGATTCTGTCATTTCCTTTTCCAAAATATCACCAATGGCTTACCAAAATCTCACAGTAAAAGGCAAATTTTTTATAACCAACTGTGGCTTTCTAAGACCTGGCTTCCTTCACATCTCGGGACATAGCCTGAGTTCATACCCATCATGCATCATACTCTTGGCACAGATCCTCCTCGATTCTCTGAACAGATTACACCCACAAAGCCTCACCCCTTTGTACTTGCTGTGGCCTTTGCCTGAATATTTCTCCCCATAAGTCCACATAGAAGGGGCAAGCCACTTGTGGCTGCATTGTCTTAAATTACCTCCTGTCTGTTCCCACCTGACTCTGCCCCTAGGTGAAATGGCTATTATCAAGTTGTGACTCACTTGTGACCCAACACAAGATTTGGGGTAAGAATAGCAAGTGATATATACAGGGGCCATGAGGCAGACTCAGGATTGGCTGAGAGAGATGACATCATTTTGTCCATATGAAGAATGGACTGTAAACAGTAAATCAAATCTCCATGACCATCTGATGAGATTTCTGGGTCCGTTGTTTTCCATGCGTGTGTAAGTTAAACCCATCAGGCTTGTGTTGAGTGTTGAGTCCTAGTTGTGGTGGTGGTGGGGTGATTGGAATAGGGTCCTCCTGTTGGACTACCAACCGGAGAAGAGAGTATCAAGTTGCTGGCTGGGTCTTGACTGGACAGAGGCTTGCAGAAGGCCACCAATCTGTGAAATCTGTCTTGGGCTGTCCCTGGCAGATGGAATTAATGCAGCCATAACAGGGTGGTGGCCAGCTCCCCGAGACCAAAGGTCTGTGTCAGGCAAATTTCCAGACCAGACCAGGCTGTGGGGTGGAAGTTCTCACCACCAGCTTGCGTGCGTCATCTTTGTGCCAGCTCCCACAAGAAACCCCTGGTGGCTCCTGAGAAAGAGATGAAAAGCATGTTTGGCAGAATGCATGAGCTCTGGTGGGGTGCGGGAATGGGGGGGACATGGGTCTAGATTTGATAAAAAATTAATTAATTAACTAATTAATTAAATAAAAAGACGAACCTACCATATTAAAAATAAGTGGATGCCAAGAATCTTTTTGAAATAAATAAAATATTTTTAATTTAAAAGTTATTAAATATGATTTTAACCTATTTTTATTTTATGTCTACAAATGTTTTGTCTACGAGTATGTAAGTGCACCTATGTTGTACAATGCCAGCAGAGGTCAGATCCTCTGGAACTGGAGTTAATGATAGTTGTTAGCTGCCACATGGCTACTGGGAATTGAATCCTGGTCCTCTGGAACCAGTGCTCTTAATCACTGAGACATCTCTCCAGTCCAAACTATGATTTTTTTTTCTTTGCATAGACTTACTGACAGTGATTTCTTACAGGATGAACATCATACCCATACTGGCTGTTGCATTCACAGAGGGGAGAGGCTAAGGCTTCCTTCCCAGTCACACTTCACTTAGCAAGATTCTTAAGACTTCAGAGAGACACAGAGCTGGGCTGCTGGTTTGAATGCGGCTCATACAGAAGGCAATTTGTTTGCCCAAGTATCACAAAGAGAAATTATTCAGCTCTAAGTTTAAAACCGAATGCTATAAATGTCCTTACTCTAACACCATATGTGTCCAAGAGATCTCTAAGAAAAAAAACAAAACTTCTGGAGGAGGCAAGAGAAGAGGGGATGTAGGAAGGGATAAGTAATTTCCACTCTCACACAATTAGTAGCCATTATTGGAATGGAGAAAAGGCACAAGCATTAAAATTAATGTCCCTATAAGATAGGGGTCCATTTTAATAACAGTACGCATATATTAACTTTAGTTAAACATTAAATTATACGAGCCTTTAAAATCGTGGTAAAGTACTTTGCAATCACTGTCATCCTGTTAACTCCTTGAATTCCAAGTTTAACTGTAAAGAAAATTGTATTATTATTCTTCTGATAAATTAGCTATGTCTGTCACATAAAACTACTATTTACATCTCTGTGGTGGATGGAAGGAAAATGTTCCCCATAGGCTCCATGTATTTGGAGATTTCGTCCTCAGTTCTCAGAACCTTTTGGGGAGGTTGGAGGGGGTGTGGCCTTGCTGGAGGAACCACATCACTGGGGGTGGGCTTAGACAGTTCTTAGTCTTGCCAGATCCCAGTAACTCTCAGCTTCCTGTGTGTGCTTGAAGATGCCATCACTTTGGTTTCTAGCCAGGCTACCTCTCCCTCCCCGGCTCCCTGCCTCTGGGACAGGATGGACTCGGATTCTTCTGCAACCATAAGATTAAATAAACTCTTCCTTTTATAAGTTCCCTTGGTCATGGTGGTTTATCACAGAACAGTAACTAATACAACCCTCATCTAGGGACTTCACTTAGTAGTTCTTGAAGTAATTGCTACTCGACCATATTAAATTGGGAAACTTTTGCCTAAAGAATGATCCCCTTAGATTGAGTCCTAGAATCATTTAGAGATATGCAGACATAGATTACAGGCTGATGCATTCTATCCAGAAACGAAAGGATAATATGAACAAGTACATGTTTGATCAGAGCCAGGAACTTAGCAAGGGGAAAGTATGTGGGTTATCATTGGAGCCCCAATCCGATCTCAGACATCAAAGTGGAAAATTTACATGATCTGAAAGACTGAACTTAGATAAATGAAAAGCTCTTCAGATATTTGTTTTAGAATTCCTTTGAGAGCACAGTGAGTTTAGATCATGAGAACAGAGTTCAATTTGTACTTTTGATTTTTCCCAGTTCCACATTTTTCAAAAATATCCTTTCACCACCTCCCTGTGCAGAAGGCAATGCCTTGCTTTGTTCCCCAGCTGACCTATTCATATCAAGTTAGTTACACCAACTTAAGTCTACCCCCACCTTTTGGCCAGTCCCACAGAGCCCTCCTAGGGAGCTGGGAACTGAAGGAAAGTAGAGAATTCACTTGCTTGGTGATGAAAGATGCCCTTTCTTTTTTAAAACAGGAATAAAATGCATGGAAGTTGTGAAAAACAAATCCTTTTCTATTAGTGAAAGTTTCATGATTGGAAAAAGAAGAGCTCATTTTTGTAATTACTGGTACATTAAGTAGGGGATGAACAGCTGCATGAACTTGGAATCAGTAGAATAATAGCCACTGGGCCAGCTTCCCCATATGCTGCAAGGGAGGAGGAGGGCATCTAGCTGCCTGAGGGCGGGAGAGAGGAAAGGAGGGGCAAATGGGAGTCCGAGTCTCCAGGACAGTCATGCCAAGAAATATCTGGCTTCTCTACCCAAACTCAGCTTGCAGGCTCAATTGAAAATCCCCCTGGTCTGCATAACAAAACCTCTAAAATCAATGTTGTTTTTTCCTAAAGAGAGCAGAATGTAAGCGCTTTTCGAATTTTGGCTACACTGCCACTGATAGAAGAGTTCAGAGAGATTGAGTCATTTCCTTGACTTTTTGGGGGGTGTGGCTCTGATCTGGGATGAACACTGTCCCTTGGGAAACACTGTAGTTGATCTAACACACCTCTTGTCTCCCAGTTAAAAGTAGGATCAGGCTAAATGCAGCCACCTTGGCTTCAGTATGTTTCAATGAGAAACATTCTATCCACTTAATTGACACCCTGGAACTTCAGATTTGGCAAATTTGATAAAAACAGACCTCCACTCCAGTAACCTTTCATTCTCAATGCAAACCCTTACAGAAAGACATTCCATTCCTCTTACAGTGCATGCTATAAATTAAACACAATAAATTTTATTGTGAAACCTCCTAGGAAGACATTCCTGAATAGATGTGGCAGAAAATGCTAGCATTATACTAAACAGTGCTAAAATTTGATAGTTGTTGGAAGGGTTGGCTATAAGGAATCTAGCTCTGTACAGGGGAAATACCAAATAGAGTACATCATTTGCAAGGAGATATTTTCATAAGCACCGTGTCCAAAGCCATTTGAGTTTCAACTATATGAAGGTCATTATCTCAGAGGACAGGAGACCAGCTGTTCTTCCTTGCCACTGAAAACAGAATGAAAGAAAGGGAGCATTAGAATGGAATTGGAGGAATTCACGCTTCCTGAAATTATGACTTGTATACTAGGAAAAGGATCCATAACAGGGAGTTATATAATGGATCTCTTTCATTTGTGGTTGTTCTTATTTTGTTAAGAAAGAGGTATTTTTAGGACAATTCAGATACATTTTTTCCATCACTAAAATAATGATTTTGATCATCATACAAAATGTGTCCTGATAAAAATAAAATCCAAGACATCTTTAAGAAACACAACTATGAGAACCTGGCTAAACATGGACGGTGATTTATTTAACTACATTATGGTGTCACAGAAGCTCAGAAAATAGAGTTTTGTTAAGAGTCCCATCAGAAATGGACTCTTTTGATACTGTAGATTTAGAAGACATATTCCAAGTATAACTTCCCTGAATATTAATGAATATCATCAGAAATTTAAAAAGAAAATGAAAATAATAGTATTTTCACTACACAAGGCATACTACTAAGTCTTGGAAATTTATTAGCTAGATAGGTATCTACATAGATGTAAGGACATTATGTAAAGGGCACCAGGGTTTTGATGGATATTTGATTTGAGGTCTTTTAACTCTGGGATTTTATAACTATATTTAAAAGCAGGTAATGAGACGCTAACTTCCAGGACTTTGGTAATAACCAGTCATTGGAAAGATGTTCCTTTGCTGCTATTGGTACCCACAGCCCTTCCATCTTTGCCAGGGTTCTGAGTTTCACAAAACTCTCTCTTTTGTGTTTTCTATTCAGCTTGAATGAAAATTTCTATTATATCTCATTTCAGATCCCCCATGAGACAAAGCAACCATTCAGCATTCAGTACTTCGCAGAGGTTTATGCTTGAATTTGAACATTTCAGTAGACCTGGAATTAGAAATGAGGGATTACTAGGTTTCATGCTGAAAGTTTTTATTTTCTCAGAACCCATAATAAAAGAACATCACTTTCATCTCAGGTGTCTCAGGTGATTTCCACCTTCTCCGACATCTAGCACTTATCGTTGTAATCCTTGCTTTCTACACACACACACACACACACACACACACACACACACACACACACACTTCAAATTCTAAAACTGTTTTTCCAAATGGGAAGGAAAGAGCAAAACTGTAACAGAAACAGCGACATATACATGTACATCTGTACCTAAATGTCCCAGGCATTCAGGCCAGATGCCACAGTTTTCTGCACAAGCTTAAGTGGGGTCAGATATTTCTGCCAAGTTATGAACCACTTACTTTCCCCGGGAACTATTCAGTTATTTCACTTGAGATACGAATTACATGAGCGTCCAAAAGCTGAGCAGGGTCTGAAACCACATGAAAAGTGCTTGTTTTCCATTTCCCTTTATCCTTTCTTGGTGCAGTTCCAAGGATCCTTTGAATCAGCTGTTCAGTTCTCTTCCCTAAAATAATTTTCCTTCAGACAATTACAGTCAGCTTCTAAGGAAAAAACATTTTTTTCATAGTAGTTAAGCATGTATGTTCTGGATTCTGAAATGAAAGGGCTCAAATTCTACACTTGTTTCTTGGCTGTGTGTTGTTAAGCAAGTTACTTAACCTCTCTGAAGCTCTATTTCTGCCCAGTAAAGCAGGGAATTAGTAATCATTCCCTTATATGGTTGTTTTTAAGGATTCCAAAAAGTGCTCAGAATTTTACATGAGTCTGTTTGCCTGTACAGTGAAGAGAGGAGGAAGATGGAAGGAGGCAAACAAACCAATACAAGACAAGCAAAGTCACAACTTTCAGCACAGTAGGAAAAACACGTTCTTTGATAGTGGTCTATAGTGCGCCATTGTGGGAAATCTGCTTTTACTTCAACCAAAAGTGAGTTTTCTTTTACTTATAAATATGAAGCATGCAACAAAATGGACCACAATGTCCAGCTTCTGGAGGGTGGAAGATGACATCGTGCTGGGAGTTTCCAGGCTGTTACAGTTATCATCAGGCAGTAAATAGGTGGGAAGGGAAAAGTTAAGTGAAAGGCAGGTCCTCCAAGAAAACGAGTGACTCAGGTTCAGAGCCTGTTCTCTCTCTCTCTCTCTCTCTCTCTCTCTCTCTCTCTCTCTCTCTCTCCTCTTTTCAGAGCCTAAGGATGCCTCCTAAGCATTTCAAGAACCACTGGAAACACTCAATTACTTGACTAACGTTAAACAAACATGTGCTGTGTACCTAGCACTCTGTCAGGTTAAGAGATTAATATGAAGAAAGCACCAGATTCCCACATCCAGATAGATGCAATCTTCACCCTTGAGGAGCTCTAAAGCAATCAAGGATCAGAATACAGATCATGTGATGAAATATGATGAGAAAGAGATCAAGGCAGAAGGATGTGCATGGCTCCAGTTATTTGCTTTTCTCATTGCTGTGACAAAATACCGGACAAAAACAACTCAAGGAAGGAGGGGTATATGCTTGGCTCGCAGCTTCAGTCTACAGCCTGCTACAGTCGTGTCACGGCAGCAGGAATGTGAGGCAGCTGGGCACACTGCATCTGTGATCCAGAATTAGAGAACACTGAATGCTGGTGTGCAGCTCACTTTTTCCTTTTTATTCCATCCTTAACCCAAGCTCATGGAAGGGTGCTCCCCACATACACAGGGAGTCTTCCTGCCTCCCTTAACCCAATCTAGACATGCTTTCACAACTCTCCCAGAGGTTTGTCTCCTGAGTCATTCTACAACCTTTCAAGTTGACAACCAATATTAATTATCATAAGCTCCACTTAGGGAAGGCTGAGAAGTTTGTTCAAATTAGAAGATGTTTGACTCTAGGATATTATAAAAAGGTAGGCATTAACTAGGTGAAGGAAGAGAAATCTCAGAGAAGCAGGCCTCCCAAGGGCATCCGGACCCACCTAAGGCACTAAGGTCTCAAGGAGCAAAGAGTGCTGCCTGTCTCTGGTGACATTCATGGCTGATAGGCAGGGCATTTGGAGACAGCATTCCTTTTCAGGCTTCGTTGTGACCCAGCTATCTTCAAAAGACTGCGAGGGAGAGCAAATTGTCAGGCCGCTTCTGAAGCCCTCTTGCCACTTTGGAACATCTGATTTCTTATCTGAAGAAAAACATGCATGACACCCACCAAGGGAATCAGAGAGCCTCAGATCACTGAAAAGATGACAGCCATTTACCCTAAGAACCAGCTCCTGGGCATTCTGGAAGGTTGCTCTTTTCTCCCATTCAGTCTATATCCCACTAAAGACCTCGAATGAGGGAATTCTTGGCATCATGAAGAAATGCTAACCTCCAGTCACCCTGGTACTCTCATAGTTTTTGTTGTGTATGAGATTTTGTTATACATTATGTAAATCAACTAAGTATAATAATACACTGTTCTAATGATTACCACATAAATTTGTCTTAAGCAGTCCTTAGTCTAATTGTTAATGATACTGTTTTCCATGGTGCTGAGGATCAAACCTGTGGTCTTTTAAATTTCATTAATTAGACAAGGTCTTCTTACATAGAGAAGAGCTTTTAACCACTATGGAAGTCAAGCTAGTCTCACAGGTATTCTGCCTTTAACTTGCTGAATGCTGGGATTATAGATGTGAACTACCAAACCCAGCTCAAAAGACAAGGAGCTGGTGAGATCACCCTTTCACATGGTGACACTGCCCAACTAAATAGGAGCTGTCTCCCAAGGTAGAGAGATTTTGTCAACATTTGTTTAGAGAATTTACTGCTGAGATGGCTCTGCAGAGGTAGGTCAGAAGAGTCTTTTCATAGCCCTCCAGAGTTTATAGAATGATGGATTTTTCCATGAAATGGACAAAAGAAAATAAATAGAAAGCTCTGGAGCAGATACCACAGAATGGAAGCTCTTGCATTAGCAGACACTGGGAGGGCTGTGCGAAATGATGAGAGAGGAAAACGTGTGAGGGAGAGGCAAGCTCTCGGGAAGCAGGTGCGGAGGACTGAACATATAGCTTGTGAAAATGGTTGGGGCTTCTTAAAGGGGGATTTTTAAGCTAAATTTCAGATCAAGAAGAGAAATAAAACTACTCATGAAATTTGGAGTTGCCACACCAGGTGGGGTAATAACAGACCACAGTGATTTACAAGGGACACCGTGCCTTCAGAACTCTGTCAGCCAATAAGCTGATTCTATAATGAAAACCATAAGATATACCAAAGTCATATTTGAAGTAATAGTAGAAGCTTAAATCAATACTGTGATATTTGAGCCCCTTTAATCCATGTAATGAAGCTATAAAAATTGGTCTGGATTAAGACTACCAACATCACACTTGATAGAACTAAACCAGTCAGGTTTTCACGGCTCGGCTTCAGTGGACGAAAGCAGCCAGTTCTCACAGCAGTCACATTATTTCTCCAGTTTCTTAAGGGGAGGGTATCGTCTGAGCTGGGAAGCATGATGTAGTGAATTAATGAGCTAAACATTTGCCTTGTCCTTAATATAAATCCAATGAAACTGCTACATATGCAAAGTCAAACTGCCAAGAGTTGAAGCATTTAACTGGAGAGTCCACTACCTACAAATCCAACCCCTCTTCCTTCAGCATTTGTGAACAACTCAGTGACAGGAATTCTCAGGACAAATAAATGGAGGCAGGTGTAAATGAAAGGAGAACACCTGTCTTGCAGCTGGCCAACAGACCTTGCTTTAATGTGCTGTCTGCTGGGAAATTGAGGCCTCTCATGTTACCCAGAGGCCTTAGCCTAACACTGGAGTCCCCAGAAAGGAATTCTGTGATCACAATATGTGAGGCTTGGTTCATAGCCAAAAACAATGGTGCATGGTACACAAGGAGAGGTTCTGTCAAGACAAAAGCACTCCATCACAGACCAGCACGCAGCTTAGCCATTTGAAGGAACGGACCCCAAACCAAAGTCACAACTGGTTTAACAGCTGGCTGATCCCCTTTTACCTTCTCCTGCTATTCTGTCTGGCTACTGCTTGTTGAAATCAGAAGGAAGGGGGTGCTGGCTTGAGCAGCACATGCCGTCTTCCTTAGTTTAAGGCTCTCCTTGCTGCTTACAGAAAAAGCAAGCTAGAAGATTTGTGCTCCTACACTTTCTGTCCGTATTTTTTTTCCATTAAAGAGGAAATTTAGAGCAAAGTTAACCATGTAACTGCAACGCAGTGCTGAAGAAGTCTTAGCTGACTTGCAAAATATCAGCAGAATCACATGCAGAATAGTAACAGAGGTGAAGTCCATAAAACTTGTGTGCTCATGTGTTTAAGAAACGGAGGAGAGAAGGCCCGGTAACTTAGTCCACACTGGATCTACTGCTGGGTTGCCCGCACAAAGCACACCTGAGTTTGAAATAATGGGGCCAAATACTAATAAAGAGGAAGTTCTTTCCAAGAAAAGTTTAGAACGTCTCCCCGAGGCGCTTATGCAATGCCCAGACCACAAAGAAGCTATCCAAGTCATCTGAAGAAATATAGCCTACAGACAGTCTACACGTTTAGGAGAAAATAGCTTCTGAAGTTTCTAGGTTGCAGGGACCTGAATGTCCATAGGATGACTGGAAAAAAAATGTGTACCTTGCATGTTTACAGCACACACGTTATCTGCAGACCAGAAAGAGAGCAGGCCTTTCTCTGCTGAGCCCTGTAACCAGATACAAATCCACTCATGTCCCAAGCACAGAGTGGATAAAACGCAGCAATGTGGAAAAGGCACCAGCAGATTAGCATTCCCAGTGAGCCTAACTGACTGAAATGGATCTGCAGAGCGGGGAAGGGCGGCACAGCAGGTCACAAACGCCGGGGGCAGCTTCAGAGAGTGCCCGCAGAGGAGGGTCAGCCAGGCGGGCGCGCGAAGCGAAGCAGCCAGGAGCGCCAGCACCAAGGTTCCTCCTCTTCCAGTTTGGCCGGATGTGGGTTCTGACTATCCCAGATGGAATTTATTGGGTCAACAGTATGTGGAATGAGTTCTGTGCCCAAGGAGGAAGCAAGGACCCCAGGTGTCCAGTCCCAAAAATTTGGCATGAAATTTAGACACAGGGGGAAAAAAATCCTTTATTCATGGGAAACTTCCAATGAATTGTTTTTGAAATACCAAGATATCATTTTCCAGCATTAATGGATACATGCAAAGTTTCACGGTTAGCTTGAGGAAAAAAGAAAAAGGTTCTACTTCCTTAAAATTTCACTTATGGCATTAATGATAGGGAGCCCAGTCATTAAACGCGCAGTCATAACTCTAGCTTAGAGAAATGTGTTTTCTAGTGACATTCTCTTCCTTGTGTGTAACGCATGAGACAGTTCAACCTCCCCCCCTTTTTGGGGGGTCTTTTTTGAGGCAAGGTCTCCCTGTAGCCCCAGCTGTCCTGGAACTCGTTATGTAGACCAGGCTGGCCTTGAACTCACAGAGATCTGCCTACTTGTGCCTCCCAAGTGATGGGATTAAAGGCATACACCACCACACCAGGCAGTTTAACCCTCTTAAAGTTACTCTCTCTGTTCCTCTGTCTCTCTGTCCACTCTCGCCCCCCCCACACACATGGACAAACACAGATATATTGTTTTCTTTACATGTGTGAGTGCGTGCTGCTCTAACCACCATAACAACTCATGCAAATCCAGTCTTTTCTCTGCTTCTTTGAGTGTACAGAATGAACAACCAGTGCTGCATTACAGTTAGCACTGACCATACTGATATGCCTGGAAATTTTCAACAGGTCTGTACACACCCCATAAAAAATCTAACTGTGGTGAGTTATGATTATGCACTTGATATGTATCATCCCATCTGATGTCACAGTACATAGACCATTTCGAGGGCTCTTCACACTTCCCAGCACTGCTTACTTTTATCACGTCTTCTGCCAATTATTATTGTTCTCATATAAAAATCAATACTTTGTAGAAAAAGCCAGAAACTGACAATTTCTGTAATGTAACATTATGAAGCTACAAATTTCCACTCAATGTTCAGATTTTATTGTATTCATAGGCTTGAGAATTCATGAGAGACTTGAAAATTGATATGCATCTCAAATGTTGCTCCACCACAGAGAAATCATGTCGTAAGTCCAACACTACATTGGCAATAATCTGCTAAAGTACTTCCCAGTCTGGCTCCATATGAATAAAATTATGTTTTTTTTTTTAAAAAAAGAAAACAGAATATTGGCAGGAAACACGAGCTTAGTATTTCATTCCTTAGGAACAAGCTTTTATAACTTATTCACGTTTAATATGTTCTTGAAGGTAAAGATTATAAGTTAGAAAATTGCCACTTGTTACAAGTTTCCTATTTGTTATATAGTGTAAGCTGCCTATAGGAAGCAAGCTGAATTTACAGACAGACCCAAGATCTTTGGGAGTATTTTGGTATGCTATTCATGGAAACCTGGCAAAAATTTTATTTGTTGAGTCAGTCTAAATCTCTCATGTACACATCAGAAAAATATTCGCTAAGTGTTTTATTGATAAGAGACTAGAGTTCTACTTGCAGAACTATGCTTAACTTGTAGCTAAAGACAATGTCTTCAAAATGTGAAAAGGAACAAAAATGACTTTGGCTCTCCTGTTGAATTTTTTTTTTTTTGCTCTTCAAAAACTATGTCTGGATTTTAAAATAATTTATTCTGGGCAGACAAATGTTTCTATAACATATAAACCTTTTGATTCAACTCCATAAGCAAAGATTAAGTACCACAACTTAGTAGGTTAAGTCTGGAATGTAAAGATAGGGAAGACAGTGTCTTGTTCTCAATAAGCAGACAGAAGACCTCCCTGTACAAAACAACTTTATTTTGAAGTAGAATCACTTAAACCTTCTTTTAAATTTATATATAAAATCATCTGAGAATGTAGAAGAAAGAATGGTGATTTTCTGGTAGAGTCTGGGCATGTTTCAGAGGAAGTAACATTTGACCCGTCCCCTGAAAACAAATGGTATTTTAACAAAGAGGAGACAGCAGGTAAATATGTCCTCAGGAGAATGTGGGGTCTGGGCCAGCCACTTTGGCAGGGAGCCCAAGGTAATCACAGTTGAAAGGAGGCCTTGATGCTACTATCATTTACAGACTATTTTGTACCTCAGTAAAGGGAGCAATGTCAAAATTAAATTTGTTTTGGTCTTTTTGAGATAGGGTCTCCCTGTAGGCCCAGCTGTCCTGGAACTAGCTATGTAGACCAGGCTGGCCTTGAACTCACCAAGATCTGCCTGCTTCTACCTCCCGAGTGCTGGAATTAAAGACGTGTGCGTCAAAATTAATTTGTAACAATACTTGAAAAAGAGGAGTGTTCGGTGTAGTCTCTGCACCTCTGCTTCCAGCACTGGGTGTGAGAGCAGGACTCACCAAGTGAAGTTCCTGACTTCACCCGGAAGCTCTCACCAAGGAGGGGACCAACACAGATGAATGAAGAAAGCTGTGCTGCCCCAGCCACCTGTAGTGACTATGTTCTCATCTCACTCGTGGTATCCTAGACACTCTGAATGTAATTTTTTAAAAGGTAACATCGATTTCCACCATAGACTTTCCAAGGACCACCTCGTCATCTTTTGGAACATCTGCAGATAGACATTTCCAGATATTCCTGAAATGGTCTTTTCCACTTTCATTCCATTGCTAGACCTTTATGCTGATGAAGATCAAATTTACTTTTCAAGCCTACTCCCTTTCCAGAATGCTAGATTTACTTCCTCTGGATAAAAACAATAAAGAAATTATGAACCTATCTCAACTGCTTTCTAGATCAGTCCCTGTACTGAATAATGCAGTCAGAGCAATGAGGATGCTTTTATTTCTTTAAATACCTCCCAATGAATGCAGGTTACCTATCAGATCCTCAAGGAGATAGAATTACCCATGATTGAGAGCCACCTGACCTGGTTGCAGGGAACCTACACTTGGGTTGTCTGCAAAACTTGTACATGCTCTTAATCACTCACTGAGTCATCTCTACAGACTTCCAGTTCTGACTTCCCATGGGTTGATTTATGCTCTAGCCATTGTAATTCTTCTTAATTAAAATAGGATATTGTCCTCTAATTAAAACTGAATTCTAGTTCCTTCTGGTTACATCTGGTCCACTTGTATCCATTTACAAGTGCCTTCCTGATCTTACCCTAAGTGGTCTTACCCTAAGGTATGGTTAGCATTCTCTTATTGGTACTCTGGGAAATTGGTATAGCAATTAATATTTTTATTATATGAAATCATCTTGTTTTGCCTTGAGCATGCCAAGTCACTCGTCTTCTTGGAATTTTGTAAAATATTTTTCAATGTGTTTTTATTTTATGCTTTTTGAATGTTTGCCCTAACATGTTAAGTGCACCTATGTCATGCAATGCCCATGGAGGCCATAAGAGGGCATCAGATCCCCTAAATTGGAGTTAGAGATGGTTGTTAGCCACCACATGGATGCTAAACATGGGCATGAAACTGTACTGGACTTGGTCAGAAGTCTTGGAAAACTGAAGAATCACCAAGTGTGGTGGTGCTTGTCTTTAATCCCAGCATTCAGGAGGCAGAGACAAAGGAATTCTGTGAAATCAAAGCCAGCCTGGTCTACATTGTGAGTTTCAGGCTACCTGAGGCTACAGGGAGACCCTGTCTCAAAACTAAAGCAAAACCACCATCACCACCATCACCACCACGACCACCACCACCACCGCCACCATCACCAAAAGTGTTCTAGCATTGCTACTCAAGGGGCCTGGGGTAGAATTACAAGTTCTAGGCTTGGCTGGGTTAAAAACGAATTTAACACTTGCTTATACAATTGATTGAGATACTGTTTCAAAATAAAAATAAATCTGGCTAGTTAACTGAGTGGTGCAGTGCTTCTCTATAATAGTAAAAGTCCTGGACTCACAGAAACATATGTCATAAGTTGCTACTTTGGATAGATGGACAGAGTTTGGTTTCACAACACTGAAGGGATAGAGAAGTGATCCATACTGAAAGGGAGGAGGTAAGGTTAACTTGGAACATGCTAGAAGTTTTGTTAGATTCTGGATAGAGAAGTTCAATTGTGAAAAGTATAAGAATTAAGTACTTGATAAGCTTCGGGGGCTTAGAGAGCAGAGTAAGGCTGCAATTAAGAACATGGAAATAAAAGATGAACCAAAGGAAAACTAGATTTATCAGAAAATGGCAGAGAATCAAGGAAGTATGGAGGGACAGTGAACCAATCCTGTGGGGAGATCTCCAAAATGAGGGTATAATCCATCATATCAGATATATCAGTTATGAGAAGTGAGCTAATGCCCATAAAAGAATCATCCAATTCAGCAAATCGGAGGTCATTTGGGTTTGAGAAAGAGAAATCACAAAGGATTATAAACGTGTAAGCCAGTAGTTGAATTAAAGTAAACAAGACAGATGAAAATTACTTGGTGCAGCAACATTAGCCTGCCTTAGAGGATGAGTGTCTAGTGTGGGGGAGAAACTCAAAAGAAGGTGAAGCCAGGAGAACTTCTGAAGGGTGGTTTGGTATCTGTGAGCTGGACTAGAGAGGGTATCACAAGAACATGTGCACAGCACAGAGGCATTAAACTGGTCCTTGCTTTGAAAGAATAAGAGGTTCAGCAGGGTCAGGCATTAAAGTGAATGCAATGGTTGGATAGAACAAAGAGAATGGATGACGAAGAGACCAGTCAGATAAGAAAAACCCATCATACATTGCTAAAGAAACGGAAATCTAATCCCCAAAGCAGAGTCACTGAGAAGCTGTAATCAATCTATTTCTAATTTATAGCAGCTGAATGAGGAATGAGGCAGCCCTGCAGAGCAAGAAGACACATTTTATATATAGAAGAAGACTATGATTAAATTAATCGCCAGTAAAGTAAGAATGACTAAAATGCAGAGGAAATCAAGGAAAAGATTAGTGTTTCTTGCTTAGTTGGTTGGGGCAATGGGGACTCTATGATCAGTCATGGAAATGAATACACAAAAAATGGTTTGGGGGTGTCTTAGTTTCTTTTCTGTTGCTGTGCTAAAACACCCTGACAAAAATCAACTTAGTGGAGAAGGGGTTATTGGCTTATAATTCCAGTTTACAGTCCATCATTAGAGGAAACCACAGCAGCAGGAACGTGAGACATCTAGTCATATGGCATCCGCGGTTAAGAGAAAAGTGATGAAAACACATCTGCTCACTTGCTTGCTCTGTGCTTGATCACACTTGCACAGTTCAGAGGGAATGATGCTGCCCACTTGGGCTAGGTCTTGCTACGTTATTTAAGACGGCCCTCCACAGACCTGCCCACAAACCAACCCAATGTAAACAACCTCTCATTCAGACTTTCTTCCCAGGTGGTTCTAGGTGTCTCAAATTGACAAAGCTAACCATCGCAGGATCTATGATAAATCCGTTTCAGTCTGGAAGATTTTTACGTTTGAGTTTTACTGTCTTGGTAGGAAAAACGCGGGTGACCTCCTAAACATGGTCATGGAAATTTAGAGTCTGAGATCAAAGAGAACTCACTGGAAATCAGTTGGGAGTTCTGGGATACCAGGCATTGTTCTGAGGAGATTCCTAGATAACCGTATGACCAGGCCAAACTTCTTCTCTGAGAACAACTTGAGCTAGCTCAAATTTTGCCTTTAGGGCAGAAGTGGATCTTGCCAACTATGGGTTGATGTAGGTCAGAAACTGGCCTCAGAGATGACCTGATCATTCCTTAGTGTCTCTTGTTGCTATGCTTCTTAAGGCTGCAACAGGGGTGTGGACAGTGTACTTGAACAGGCAGCCTTGGAGAACTCCAAAGAAGCAGAGAATCACTGAAAATATTGAAGGGGAAGCCTGTTACCAAAGCCAGCTAAAACTAGATTCTACCAACTAAGACAAGGCAAAGCACATCGCTCTGCAGTATTTCTAGCCTCTTCTGCACTTGACATTGATGTGTCAACATGATTTCAACCGTATATTCAGTTTGGGAATCATAGACTTTTTCTTATGAATTGACTTTATGCTCTATCTTTCTCCTTCACCTTGGTGCTTGTAGACCAAAATGCTTCCAGGTCAATATAAACTCTACAATGAGGCTCAGCCAGGAGATACCATTTATTGGGTGTGTAATATATTGAGCAAGAAGCAATCTTTTTCATTTTAAACATGTGACATTTTGCTCCAAAATACTTCTTGTGTAATTTACCATTTCCCCACCATCCATCTGTATCCTCTGAGAGGATTTCTGATGAGAATTTCAGAGTCCCTAAGCTGAGGGGAACCTTTTTTATCAGTTAGAAGAAAGAGAATTGCTGAAAGGTTTGGGGTCATCAGGACTAAGGAACCAACAAGGATCATGTGACTAAAATAAGACGTTCTCAGGAAGTGGGTTCAGGTCAGTGAGTGGATTCAAATCGATTTCAGGTTACAGTGCCTTGTCTTTTGTTTCTATTTTCTTAAAACAAAATTAGGAAACGAACTCCCAGTAAAGATATTCAGAACATGTGTACAAGCTGAGGAAACCCAGTTCCTCTAGGCTTCCATTAGTTTTAATATAAAATTTGATTTGTATATCCAAAGAACACCATGATAATTTCACCAGGCAAGACAGTATGACATTTACAAACTTAAAGCCCTATAACTGTAATTCTGGCAAAGACTAAGATTTTATCCTTGCCAAATACTTTCCACTCTGACCTCATTTTTTCTTGGTTCGAATTTTGTACAAATATTATCCCGCTGAGGATCAGGGGTTTCTCTGTTCAGAGGTGAGGCGACTGTCTAAAATGAAGATTTAAAGTTCTCCGAGTCACTTTTTAAGTCATAAGCATAAAAGTAACCACTCTATTGAACTGTTAAACTGGCAAAAACTCTGAATTTAAACACAAAGATCAATGTATGGTATAGAAATAAATTTTTTAAGAATGGCTTAAAATTTTCCATTATACTTTTGTTAACCGAGTTTAATTTTAAATTGATTATAAATTCATAAGAAAAACTCACACCAAATAGATATTTAATTGATTAAAATTTTAATAAAATAAAAATACCAAATTAGAGTAGCATAGTTCATCTAATTATTTTATACAGGAACAGAGTTTCCAGATCAAATTGTTTTAGACTCCTCCTGAAATGAGAACTCATTCTTTCATGCCACAAGTTGTTTCTTAGAATTAACCATTAATGGCCCTAAAGGAACCTTAAAGCACTTTCTTCTGAACCTCTTCCATAAGTCTAAATAAGGCACTTGCCGTTACCTCCTGACTCATAATTTCTCTGCACACTCTGCCATCTTTCTTTTGGAGAGCAGGAAGGAGTCTTACATTCCCATCCTGTAATGATCATACTGATTAATTTTATTTTGTTTTCCTAGGAAAGAACAACAAGGAGTTTGTTTGCTTGCTCTCCTGATTTTTGGACATTATCAATCCTTTATAAACTCTCTGAATGAATTAACAAGACACCTCAAGTGCATTTTTTCACATACGCAACTGTTTCAGGAAGGCCACACATCCAACTCATTCCTTGCAAGTTCACCCTTGGTATTCTGTCCCTGTCCAATCTGAAAGGCCCTCTCTGTGTCTGTTACTTAGCTGCTGCTCTTCAAATTCACTTATTCTGTGGCTAGTCACTTCAGTCTTGGTGGCTTCAACCCTCTGAATCAATGCCATGCTCATGAGTCTCTAAACTACCACTGGTCTACAGACAATCATTGGTCTGTGCTAAGAAAACTCAACTGTGAGCATATCAAGGCTTTGGCAATCATTTGATACTTCCTCTCCATATGCATGTATGGGCCAGCTATGTACAAGTCAGGTGTCATGGAACTAAAGGGATAAGGTACATGAGAGCTCCACACAGGAGGACCACCTCGCCCTCTGTGATAATCCAAATGTACACAAATATCAGGGATCAGGAGAAAGGCATATGTGATAAATTATTACTCCACAATAATGTTAGGCTCAGTGAGCTTTTATGTAAGAGAAACACACCATTTTACTTTATTTTATTATGATTATGATTATTGGTGTATATGTGTGTATGTGTATGTGAATCAGTGTGTAAATGGGTGTTTGGGCACATCTACACAGATGTATGTGGAAAGGTCAGAGGACAACTTTAGGGAGTACGTCATTTCATTCTGTCTTTCCACAGGCTCTGGGCATTAAAATCCACTGAGCCATCTCATAGGCTTCATTAGTGGCTTATATTTAAAAAAATTATTAGTAGTAGTAGTAATGTTGTATGTGTGAGCATGATATATGTGTGTGGACATGCATGCCATAGATTGTGGAGGCCAGAGAACTTGTAGAGAAGGTTCTTTCCCTCTGAGTGAGTGTCGGGATCACCTAGATCATACAGCAAACTCCTTTACCGACCAAGCCAGCTCAGCAGCTCCCATTTATCATTTTTAAAAAGGATGCTTATAATGAAATAAGCTTCTTTCAAATTAATATAGAGAAGAGGTGCAGTTTTTCTGAATGTGACAGTATCAATTATCCAAATGATGATAAAAAAAATGTTTCCACAGAAATTTAGGTGAGGATTTCTGGTTGAGCTATGTTCTCAGTCAACAGGCCTTTTACTTTTTATTTCACTCTTTTTGAAAATAATTTATCCTTTTTGTCGTCCATATGAATGGGATTTTAAGAAGATGGGATTTTCGGGTGATGATAATATGTGAAAATAAATGTAAATTTGTATAACTTTTTTATTCTGCAGTTTTGCTGACTTACTCGTTTCAACCAACTTCAGTGCAGTCTTTAGCTTTCGTTTCATTCAATTTTTTAATAAGATTTTGTCATTGACACACAGAAACAATTTAAACAATTTGACTTCTCCCTTTTTGATTTGGATGTCTTTTCTTTATATCTTTCATAAATTGATCTGGCTAGGAATTCTACTGTGTTGTGATAAAACATTCCACTGTGGAGGGAAGCTCCTTGAGATCCAGTATGTTTTTTTAAATTTTATTTACTTTTTATGTGTATGAATGTACTATCTGCATGCAGGTTTGTGCACCTGTGTCGTGCAATGCCATGGAGGTCAGAAGAGGTTGTCGGATTCCCCTAGAACTGGAGTCAAAGACGGTTCTCAGCTGCTATGTGGGTGCTGGGGATCGAACCCGGGTCCTCTCCAAGAGCAGTTGGCACTCTTAATTGCTAGGCCATCTCTCCGGGCCCTGAGGTCCAGTATGTTTTAAAGAGAGGGATAATATTCCATCCTGCAGAGAAACTCACTAAACTGCAGACCTAGACAGCACAGTATCTTCAGGATGTGCCTGAAACTGACCAAATTCACTAGGCTCAATCCTCCCCAAATTTATGGAAGGGCTGCTGAGAGACACTCTCATACAAGCTGAGGAGAGAGAGGAGAGAGGGAGAGAGAGAGAGAGAGAGAGAGAGAGAGAGAGAGAGAGAGAGAGAGAGAGAGAGAGAGACTGCATTGCTGGAAGAGACCTGTTGAGCTGCCTGCAATTCAGGTGGTGAGTCCCAGGTTTCCAGCTCTTGTGAGCTGTCATCCATAGTAGGGGAGGCTTCTGCTGATGCAGCTGAGTTTGAGATATTTCTGCTCCTGTTAATGACCCCTCACCCATACATGTGTAACTAATCCCAATGAAACTCAATTGGTTCATTAAGTTGGACTTTAGTAGCATCCCTACCCTTCAAAGGCAAGTAAACCCCCATTCACATACAGCCCAGTCATAGTGTTCACACAACACAATGTTCAGTTTAACAGAAGTGCTGAATCTCATCTTTGTCTATTTCTGATATTAAATACAAGTGTCAGTTTTTTTACTACTGAGTGAGTGTAATAAGTTGTGGGCTACTATATAGAGCTCTTATTATGCTAAAAACAGGACTTATGAACTGCACTTAGGGAGAAGTTTTGTTATAAAAACATGTTGCATTCTTTCAAGTGGTTTTTCTGCATCTATCAAAACAATCATATTATTTTTGTCATTCAGTCTATTAACATGGCCTAATTTATTTTGTGATTTATGCTAGAATCGGTCTCAAAAATGAGAAAGAAACTCCATTTGGTCATAGTGCATATCCTTGTAATTATGCTGTTTAGTAATCAGTTTGGTAGTATTCTGGCTAGAAGTTTTGCAGTGACATATTTTTTTTTCTACTGGTATCTCTGTCCAGTGTGGCATTAAGGTAATGGCTGGCATCAGAAAATGATTTTGGAAGTGTTCCTTTCTCTTTCATGTTTTTGGAAAAGTTTGTGTATTAGTCGCTTTTCTGTTGCTGTGATAAATCCACCATGAGCGAGGGAACTTATAAAAGGAAGAGTTTATTTGAGCTTACGACGGTTCCAGAGAATCAGAGTCCATTGTGGCAGGAAGCATGGTGGCCCGGGGCTGGAGCAGCAAGCCAAGGGTCACATCTCGCAATGAGCACAGGAAGTAGAGAGAGAGAGAGAGAGAGAGAGAGAGAGAGAGAGAGAGAGAGACTGGAGACCACAAGGCTTATTAAACTCACTAAGCCCACCCCCAATAATGTACTTCCTCCAGCACAGCCTCCTTCTAAGACCTCCAAGAATAGTGCCACCAACTGGAGACAAAATGTCTGAATACTTAAAGCCTATGGGGGACACTCTCATTCAAATCACCACAGTTTGAAAAAGACTTGGCATGAAATTCTGATAGAAAAAAATAATCTGGTCCTGGATTTTTTTCCTTCTTAAAAATTGATTACTGAGTCAGTCACTTTCTCTTAATGTGGTTGTTCAGACTACCTCTTTCTTCATTATTCTGACTTGACACTCTAGATTCCTAGAGAAATTCACCCCGTTTCTTCCTTCTAGGCTATTCTGTGTGCTGACATAATTTTTCAAGGTGGTCTCAAGAATTTCAGTGATATTAAATGCAATAACCCCTTTTATATTGTTTCCTTGTTTATAAATATATCTTTCTTCATTCAGTAAGGGTTTGACAGTTCTGTTCAGATCTTTTCAGAGAATAAACTCTTGGTTTTATTGATCTTGTCTTTTTTATATTCATATTTTTCACTTATTTCTGTTCTAACATTTGTTATTTTCCTCTTTCTGTTTGGGTTCATCCTGTCTTTCTTTAGCTCTTTGAATAAAATGGTAAGCTATTGGTTTGCCATGATCTTAGTAATGGGGGCATTTGTAGGAATAGGTGTTCTTGAAGCTGCTATTGAATCCCATAAATATTAATAAATTCTCATTTGTCTTTGACACTGCTTTATTTCCCTCTTAATTTTTGAGACATTGAACATTAAGGTTGTGTGCTATCCACATGTATGCATACTTTCTCATTTTCTTCTTGTTCTCAATTTACATCCAGTTTTAATGAGCAATATATAAAGATTTTTAAAAATTCTTTCTTTTCTAAAGTTGTTGAGATTATATCTATTGAAATGTATTTGAATGTATGTGACTCTCATATTTTTGTGTTATAATCTTTTAAGTACTTTAATTTTTCTAGTAATTTATTTTTATTGTATTTGACATGGGGATGTTGGAGCTGAACCATCACTGCAGGAATTTCAGAGAGAGGCAGGATGATACATAGCTGTCATGAGAGATGGAGTGATGGAAGGTGGGGACATATGGGATTGAATGAATTTTTGGATACTTTGAATGTTTGACATATATCTCTTCACTATTCTCAAATCTTCTTGATATTTGTTGCAATACAAAATTTTAGGAAATAATAGTTTTCTTTCAATATTTTGAATGATTTATTTATTCAGTGTTTTATTTCCTGCTTCCCTTGAGAAATCTGAGGACTGACTGATTTTGAACTTAAATATGGTCCTATTATTTGTGTGATTCCTCTGTATGTAAGATCTCTATTGATGCTATTCTGGAATTTCACAGTAATTTTCACTGGAGATGACTCTTACAAACTATTGTGCAAATTAATCATTTGACCTTTCTAATCTGGAAATGCAAGTCATTTGTTTATGCTTTTCATTTTTCTGTTTGACTCTTTTACACTGTAAACTCACCTGTATGCCTGATGACCCCTGACTATAAATTCATGCTTGAGAGTTAGAGATTTTTTAAAACACTGATTAGATTAAAAACATCTTTGGATACTAGAAAGATAATGGATTATCCTAAATCTAATTTTAAAAGGCTATTTAAAAACTTAAGCAAATAGCACTTTCATTAAAACTATTTCAAACATTCTCCTTAATATTGAGAATAACACAGAGCTAACCATACTCACTCAAAAGTCTTCTAGTAGCTCTGTGTAATGCAAAAAGTCAAAGATCAAAAAAAATCCTAATTAGGAATGAAGAAATAGAAGTATGATTATTCATGACATTGATGGTTACTTTAAAATATTCACAAGACTTTCCAGAGAAACCACTAGAATTAGTAAGTTTATTATAATACCTGGAACATAACAATATTTAAAAGTTTAATATAATTGTATGTATCAATATGAATAAATAGAAATTAAATTTTAAAATTTAGAATATGTTTATATAAACATTTTCTCCAGTGTATGTGTGGGATTAAAATATGAGTTGATATATGCATTAAAATATTTTTGTGAAAAAATTCACATAAATTGAATTATAGTATATGTCTTTGAATTAGAAAATTAATATTGTGAACAATCAAATATTTTTAAGGCAAATAGAATAAATGTAGCAGACTAATAGCACAATCTATCAAGGATTATTAAAGTAACTAAGGCAACATGGCATGGCTACAATGAGAAACTCTCTAATGGAACACGGCAGAGTCCCAAGACACACACACACACACACACACACACACACACACACACATTATATTACATCAAATCACAAAGATGAGCCTGCAGAACAGTGAGAATCAGAATAAATTAATTTAAAATGATGATGAATCATTTATGGATTTCTACTGGAGAATAAGAAAATATTTATCCTATAGTCCCTTAGCATAAATAAAAATGCAATTCCAGATCCTTTGTATTCTCTAAATATAATAAGATCATAAAACTTAAATTTACAGAAACAAGGTTGCCACAAAAATACTTTCACATATTATTATTTCATTTTACTTTTATGCAAACCACTGAGGTATGTATTAATATATATTATCATCTCCTTTCTATAAATAATGAAGAAAGAGTATTTAAATTAAGACAACTGCTGAAAAATTACAGTTACTACATGAATGAAGAAGACTGTCACCCACACCAACCCTAATCAGCTTAGGGAAATGAGAAAGCCATATTCATATCATTTGCCAACATTTGTACCCTGTCCTTCAAATTCCTATTGTGCACTCTGTGAGCCGGGTTATTATAAGTAAACACTGTATGAGTAATATGAACATGTCAATGATAATGCCTCTCCTTTAGTAAGCAATCAATAAACATCAACCTTCATTCTGACCCATCCCAGTGTCCACAAGCCAGGAGAGTACAGATAGCCTGAGAATGTACGCTTGTAGTGTCACAGAACACTCCAGGCCTTGTCTGATAAATGATACTGATAAGGCTCCGGAAACTATTTTTAGTGGAAAGGGCCACCTGTACAATGTGAAACTTGTCACTTATCAAATAGCAAAATGGAAAATTCTTAGAAGGTGACAGGATGTTTTATAGAACCAAACCAAATGTTGACACATTCCACAGTGTTTTCTTTATGTCTCCATTTCCTTTTCTGAGTGTGTGTGTGTGTGTGTGGGGATGAGAGAGAGAGAGATGATATGAAGGAGAGACGGCGAAGAAAGAGAAGAGGGAGAGAGAGAAAAAAAAAAAAAAAAAAAAAAAAAAAAAAAAAAAAAAAAAAAAAAAAAAAAAAGAGAAGGAAAAGAAAAGAGAAAGGAAAGAAAGAAAAGAAAGAGAAAGAAAGAAAGAAAGAAAGAAAGAAAGAGAAAGAAAGAAGAAGAAAAGAAAGAAGAGAAAGAAGAGAGAGAGAAAGGAAAGAGAGAGAGAGAAGAAAGAGAAAGAAAGAAAAGAAAGAAGAGAGAGAAAGAAGAGAGAAGAAAGAAAAGAAGAGAGGAAGAGAGGAAGGGGGGAAGGGGGGAAGGGAGGAAGGGGAAGCAGATTTGTGTGTGTGTCTCTTGTCAGTCTTAGCTTGGCACAGACCTCAGCACCCCACCAGCTTCCTCCCTAACCTCCTAGTGGCATTGTCATCATTGTTCCTGAGACCATGAGATTTTAGGATTTGTGTGAGGAGAGTTTTTCCCTGAGGCCTCCTCCAGGCAAAACACTCAACTTCTTCTCCAAGATGGAGGATGTGTTAAGTAGCTATGTTCCTACATAAAACCATTTTGTTCAACTGATAACATTGACACAAGCCTAACAGAAAATTAAGTCATGTTCCTCCAAAGCATGCAAGCAACAGCTAGAAATTGTCCAAAAATGTAAGTGTGCGATTAAAGATAAAGGGGGGTGCAGACTGTGCGGTGGGAGAGATGAAGGAAGACAGGGAAAAAAGCTTTTTTTACACCTAAATCATTTAAGTTAATAACTCCCAAAACCCAACACAAGAAGATAAAAAAGCCTAAAGAATGACAGATAAATTAATAAACCAAAGGAACATACTGGTCTGGGACCCAAATACTCATAGTGGTGAGATGACTATAGTATAAAGATTCCGCCCAAGAAGTTTATAGACACTTTCAGCTCATCCAGGATTCCACTTGTGTTTCCAACAAGGTGGCGGCAGAACATGCCGAGTCCTTCTAATCTTCGCAACTCTTTGAAGGCACGAGGCAAGGCAGAATCTGTCTAGTGGGAATTCAAGGCCAGCCCTGGTCTCGATCATAAGGAGTTCCAGGAATCGGCTGGCATGCTACTGGGAACCCTGTCCCCTCAAAAAAAGACTAAAGAGATGAAAGAGTGTGATCAAAGATGAATTGTGATATGGAGAGGACGAAGAGATTGAGAGATAGAGAGGGAAATAAAAGATGAGTAGATAGAGATAGATAGAGAAGAGTGAGCATCGAGGTATGAGAGACCGCGACCTATCTAGGAAGAAGAACGAGAGAGAGAGAGAGAGAGAGAAACTGCTAGCTTAAAGTTGTAGGCTTGAATGCCTGTAGGAGACAAACACATGCTGTGAGTGAATTACAGCTTTCTTTGCCAGGCTACATCAACACCACCAGCAAGTCTTACTTATTAGTAAGAGCCATATTAAATGTGAAATAGTAGCTATCCTGTTCAGATACTCACTTCCATAAAATGTCTTTTAACTTGTAGGTGTTATATGACATGTTATGGACAGCAAGTATCATTCCATAAGTTGGAATATTTTTAATTTTTATTTATTTATGTATGTGTATGAATGTACTGGCTGCATGCAAGTCTGTGCACCCGTGTCGTGCAATGCCGCAGAGGTCAGAAGAGGGTGCCGGATTCCCCTGGAACTGGAGTTCTCCTGGAATTGGAGTTTCAGAAGGTTCTTGGCCGCCATGTGGGTGCTGGGGATCAAACCCGGGTCCTCTGTAACAGTGGTCGGAGCTCTTAACCGCTAGGCCATCTCTCCAGCCCCAAGTTGGAATTTCTAGAAAAAACTGCTTTCTTAGTCAGAAGTGACAACATCAACAGGCATGTGGCTTTTTTTTTTCACCCTTTCCTCTGTCTAGAACAAAATTCCGATACTTGGAAATAAATCATCTAACTTGACAAGGAATCCACCAAGGAATAATTTGAGAGAATTTGAAAAACTTTGCTAACCATGGCAGGCACAAGGGACATATTGGTGGATCTGACCTAATAAAATTAATATTTCACCATGACCAGATATAAGTAAAATCAAAGACAACATAGGAAAACATTTGCAGTGTATTGATAGTATATAACTATACTTTTATAGGAAAAAAAAAACTCTCACAAATTAGAAAGTTTCTTAAAAATATGAATGTGTAATTCTTCAAGGAAAATTGAAATGATCCATGATCACGAGTAAGCATTTCAAACTCAGGAATTAAATATAAAATACAAAGAATGAGATATAATTTTAGTTCATCAGACGAACTAAATGATGAAAAGCAGAAAGACAGTATCCAGTGAGGATAAAAACTTTTTATTATTTGTCTACAAACATGCTGCTTTCGTATATTGCTTTAGAACTATGTGAAAAGTCTAGGATGAGCAGTCTGTAGAAAAATAAATGGGATTATGGCAACTGTAGCATGGTCAAACCTCCAAAGAAAGGCTGGACATCAAATGCTTTCCCATGCTTAGGGGCGCATGCCTTCCCAGAATTATAAACTTGACTGTTGATCTTCCAATGGAAAAGGAGGAGCCAGGACTGTCACCTACCCCCTCCCCAATTAGCCAATCTGTCTTTGCTGTATAATGTGGAGGGGCTAAAGGTATATAAACAGAGAACACCAGGAGGCAAGTCTCTTGTGCCCTCCACCATCTTGGGCAGAGGTTGAAGGGACCACCCTGGGATGGAAACTTTCTTGTATGGCCAAGGGGTGTGAGCACATACATTCCTGTAAGTAACCCCCACCCTTTGTTCTGTAAGTAAGCCCAGTTAAGCTCGCTAGGATTTTCCAAACTATGGTTTGGGGAGTTTTTACCTCGATTTACCTTTGGGACCATGGAAGTGGAGGCAGGCCAACAAGCATGCACATACATCCTAGAAGAAATTTCAGCAACAGAAACTAATGAATTAGCACCACTGACACTTGAGTGCAGTGTTGTTCCTTTGCATCTGTATAATGGGTTATTCCCGTAAAGAAAAATAGAGCCTTGAATCTGCTAATAAATCTGTATATTTTCCATGAATTATCAGTTGCTTATTTAACCACAGTAGATTGGCTGTGGGGTGAATAAGAATTGTGCCTAGGAAGTGAAATTTGCTTACTATATACTCAGAGAGTAGAATATTGCTGCATAGCCCTAGCTGGCCCCAAACTCTCAGTCCTTCTGCTTCAACCACCTGAATGGTTGGATTACAGGTGTGCAGCACCAAGCTGCCAAGATACTGCAAATAATGCATTTTAGGTAACTTCCAATTTTTTTCACATGTTGGGCTTATAATCAGATACTTGCTTTTCCAGCTCAACTTTTTAACCACTTATCCATGTGCTCGAAAACAATCAAAGCGTACTTATTTTTGCATTGTTTTGATTAACTTAACATGATAATTCAATGAAGGTGACATATTTTACCAAAATATTCTCTGTGTTTTGAATTTCTTTTGTTTTCTTCAAGGAAGTTTTTTGATCTTTATTCATAAATGCTCGTGCATTTCTTGCTATACTAGATGTTTTAATTATATTTTTACTGTACTTCAAGTCAATACTATAAAATGGAATAAAAGTAGAGTTTTACAAATGTCTTTAGGGCTGGAGAGAGGCCTATCGGTTAAGAGCACCAACTGCTCTTGCAGAGGACTGGGGTTCGATCCCCAACAGCAGTTGAAAACCGTCTTTAACTCCAGTTCCAGGGGAATCCGATGCCCTCTTCTGACCTCCGCGGCATCGCACGACATGGGTGCACAGACCTACATGCAGACAGTACGTTCATAAACATACAAGAATAAATAAAATTTAAAAAAACAAATGTCTTTAATGCTTTCCTTGCTGAACTCTTAGTTCTACTGACACAGCTGTGTCTCTCAATTGACTATCTTTTGATCAAAACTTAGACAATCGATAAATTATACATAAGTAATTTTCCTTCCTCACCCCTATCCTTATTTCTCCCTCTCCATTCTTCTTTCCCTTCCTCCTCCTCTTCCTCCTCCTCCTCTTCTTCCTCCTCCTCTTCTTCCTCCTCCTCTTCCTCCTCCTTATCCTCAACCTCTTCCTCTTCCTTCTCCTCCTCCAACTCCTTCTTCTCCTCCTCCTCTTCCTCCTCCTCCACCCCCTTCTTCTCTCCTCTTCCTTCTCTTTCTCTTCCTCCTCTTTCTCTTCCTCCTCCTCCTTTTCCTTCTCCACCTTCATCTTGGCCTCTGCTTTCATCTCTGTTTTTTTTAGTCTTCTCCAACTTTTTTCATCTTCTTTGCTAATGAATTATGTACAGAAATGAGTGGATTATCTAATGATAAAGATTTTTATATACTTAAGTGAATATTACGTAGTCATGCCTTACCCTAATTTGATGTAACATATCAAAATCAATAGATGTTGACCATAGAATGCTATTTGTTTTGTTTCATTTATACAACAGCCAATTTAAATACCCAGGCTCTTGCATATAATTCCAAATGATTTTTGAATGACCTTTGTAATGTAACCATTGAAGCATCAAAAGTTTTGCCCAAGTAACAAAAGAAATTGGCTGCAACATTTCCTGTCAGGAAGTACCCATAAGTCTTGGTTCATGCCATTACTGTCCAAAGATACATTTCAGATGGAGCCTCCATGAAACAAGTTATTCATAGGTTGAGGAAAATGAGAGATCTCCTGGCTAGAAATACACTATTCAATTGATACTGATCTTTTCCTTCCTAAATTATCTTAGTATCTGCCATTAATAAATACAAAGGAGAAAGCATGCATTCCGGTACTCAATGCTGACATACATAGACGATTGTATAAACCGCTCTGAATGATGAAGAAAACTGGCAAACATCCAAGGCATTGTGCTGCACAGCCAAGAATGTGAGTCTGGATTGTTTCCATTGTGGTTTTCACTTGAGAGTAATCTGTACAATTGGGAAAGCAAGCTATAAATCTCTGGAAATAGGTTATCCAAGGTAACTCCTCTGTCCAAGGAGAAGTGGTATTAATAAACTTGGCCCACAGAAGCTCATATGCCATCCTTGTAAAGCTGATAAGGAGAGCAGAAGTTTGTTTCACATGATTGTGGGCATTTGTGAGTATTGCATAGATTGCATGTTTGCGTGTTTCTATGTGTGGCTATACATAATACAATGATATATGCATACAAATTAACTTTATTTACATATGCTCAAATGTAGCACTATTGAAATGCTAATGAATTAGTCAAAGTATAAAGTAACTCTGCTTCATGTCAAAACCTTGTTTTAATAGAAGCAGTAACTGTTCATACTTAGACTGTTGTGGGAAAGCCTTGCCTGCAATGCCCAAAATGAAGACATTTTAAATGAGAAATCAGGTTTTAAATGAGTCTGTTTACAATTTAAGACTGCCAAATGAAGACATTTTAAATGAGAAATCAGGTTTTAAATGAGTCTGTTTACAATTTAAGACTGCCATTTGTCATCTAGATTCCCAAGATTCACAAGTTTATTATTAGATGGTGGGTGCTCTTATTTATAATTATGTCTCTTAGCCGTAATTTAAAGGTTGAGGTGAGTGAGGCTAACATGAGGCTGAAAATTGTGCAAGCTCAGTGTTAGTAAGTTGTGGTTCCACACGAGGGGGCTTTAAAGGGAGGTTAAGTTTTCATATTTATCTCCTCTGGGGCCTTTTTCAACCTCTTCAGAGGCACTTCAGATACGTAAATTCTTGGGATTGCATCTTAATGATGTTATATCCTACAAGAGCACATCTGAGCCAGGAACACTGGAAAGTGATACTAGTCATGTTTACACTCCACTGAACCCAGGGGATGACCTCTACAGAGGAAATACTCTTTCCCTGCAAAATAAGAAGGTGCTCATGCTGTTTAATGATACTCAAAGACATAAAAAAGGACGATGTACTCCATGCACAGGAAGTGGACCGTTAACCAGCATGTGGACATGATTCTGAATTTGGAGGGCGAGACAGAGATTAGTGCGTAGGAATCAGATCCTGCTAGAACTCCTCAAAGCTCATCTATGTCTATGACCATACCTATTGTCAAGAGTTTAACTCTACCACTTTATTTTACTTAATTTTCAAAATGCAATTAAAGTAAAACTCTCTCAAGTACACATGAATAATCACAGCTCTAACCAAGATGTCTTATCAGGAATTTTCTGTTTTAGACTTTGACTTATAACTTTACTTCTCTCCTTAAAACTAATTTTAGCACAGTTGGTCAGCAGTCCACTTAAAAGATTAGAAGAAGAAAATAAGGCTGAAATTTAAAATATTAAAAGGTGAAAATAATCAAAAGAATTCCAAAGGGAAAATGCATTATTCATAAATGGACATTTGGGTTTCTACCCTAAAATGAGTTGATGTTTCACCTGAAACCATGGAAATTTTTATAGTTCCATCTTCATTCCTAGTCTGGCCAATAATTGTGTACGTGTGTGTGTGTGTGTGTGTGTGTGTGTGTTTTGTGCATGGGCATATTCATGTCTGTCTATCTTGTTCGATGGGTCACCACTGTGAATGCAAGGCCTTCGAGCCTTTGGTCTTCTGGGGAGTCTCCTCTTTTCCTCTCATCTTACATGAGAGTGCTGGGATCCCAGATGCTTACTACTGTGTCCACATACTTGAGTTCTGGGGTTCCAAACTCAAGTCCTTACTCAGTGAAACATACACTATATCCACTGAGCCATCGCCCCAGCTGTCTCTGTTCTTCATTCAAACACTTGGGGGCTTATCTGCTTTGCTGCTCCAAAAGGAGGAATATGACAGATAACAGGAATGTATCCCATCTAGTTTGAGAGATGGGGCTAAAATACTCAATGTAGGGATGGTCTTCATTCAATAAGTGTTAGGGAGATGAGAAGATGTCCAGGAATAAGAGTTGAGACTAAAGAAGGCTGTTGCATTGTGTAGCACTGTCCTGAAATTCTGAAGGACAATACAGGGCCATTTATGGATGAAAGAAAGCCAGAATAAGCTTCCTTGGAGACTCTTTCTGGAGAGTAGTCACTGTGACAATGTGAACCTGGGAAAAAAATGTGTGAAGAAGCAGGAGCAGGCTCAGAAAATAAGCTGCGTAGGTGACTCAGCCTGCGACCAATGTGTATTCTTTACAGTAAGTTAAATATGTGTTCTAACCATGAAGAAACTGAAAAAAAAAAAGATTCTGCAGGTGGAGGGTATGGGGGACAGTTTTGGTGGGCAGAATAGAGAGAGCTGAACTTCATTTTTTCCTACTTTGTTTTTGTTTCATTTCATTTTGAATAGCAGTTGAGGGTCCCTTGTTATAATCCATACTCCTGGAAAATTGGTTTGGGATGGGATGTTTTCAGCACCGAGTCACAGGCTGCATTCCAGGACATAACGGAAATTATTCAAGAGCATGTCTCATGGATACATGTGCCTCATGAGCCAGGATCTGCTTTGCTTTCATTTTCTCCTTTATATTCTGACATCAAACATCAATTGCACTAAGCATGCTTTTCTTTGTATAATGCAAATGAAGCTGTCAGCACTAGTAAGTGCCAGTTCTGTATCAGGGCATCTATCACTGTTAATCTAATGGGCTAATGACCCAGATAGACCTCAAGAATCCAACTCCTACATTTTACCAGCTGTGTGACTCTGAAAAAATTACCCAGTCTCTGTGCCATTGAATCTAGCCTGTAAGGGGAGAAGAATAATGATGTTTCTCTCATGTGGCTGTCATGAGCACTAAGCAAAATGTCTAGAAAACTGATACATGCCATGGAAATTAGCATACCTTACTTCATCAATTATTGATATCATAGAATTTATCTGTGATTTTAATCATAAGAGCTATCAGAGCAAAATGCAAAAATCAAACAAAACCCCTCTATCCTAAGACCTAAGTCCCTATTATTCTGTATTTTTATTCTTTTCAAAAAACTCTGAATATTTAATCAATAGAAATTTCTTAATTCTCAATGGCTCCTATTTAATCACGAAATAAGAACTTTGTTTTCTTCCCTACTGGGATATAATTAAAATTCATTTTATAAGCACTTTTTTCCTTTAAGGCTTAATAAAAAATTTTCCCATGTTATAAATCTCACCTTGAAATTTTGTTTCCAATTTTCACAAACCAATCAAAAAGCAATTATCCTAAACATCCAATCAACGATCTGAACTAAAATGAATCATCTGTCTCTCAGTTATAAGAAAATGATATATTATTTATTGTAAGGAAACCCATCCATTTATTTTTTATCTTTCTGTTATAAGACAAATCAATTACAACCAAATTTAGAACATACAGCTCTGTCAACTCATTACCATTAAAAATTATTTTTGAAAATCCAAAGCCTATAAAGGAACGTCAGTAAATTGTGCATTTGCTGATAGTCCCTAGAATAAAGAAAACATATTGTTATCTCTCATATATTTCATTTATAATAACTGCTCAGTAGTTGTTAAAATACCATCTCTAATTTGCAAGGTTCTTTTCAAACTTCTATCCCCAGAATTTAAGGACTTTGATATCCCCAGTACCCACATGGTGGCTAAGAACTGTCTGTAACTCCAACTCCAGGAGAACTCCAGTTCCAGGGGAATCCAAGACCCTCTTCTGACCTCCACGACATTGCACGACAACGGGTGCACAGACCTGCATGCAGACAATACATTCATACACATAAAAAAAAATAAAAATAAATTTAAAAAAATAAATAAAAGTGTTTCCCTGAGCCAATTTGAAAATGCAATGCATTTGACTGATAAGCCCCAATCACCCTGTATGTCTGCTTATTCCATTCCAGATCATAAGCCTCAGTGTGGGTTCAAAAGATTACCTCTTTCCTTCTCTATATGGGTCCAGAATATTTGATCTATGGGTGAGACTTTGGTCCATTTATACAGCTAATGACATGGATAACAAGCTAATGGCATGCATAAAGGTAGCAAGCATGCACCCATTCATCTTTCTCTACAGGTAATGGTGGCCAAGTGGGATTATATAGAATTGCACTTCCCTCTCAAATAGCAATTACCAAGGACTTCAGTTTTCCTGCTTTATTTTACTTAATGCTCATAACAATCCTAAGAGATTAAAAACATTAGTTTGACTATTTTACGAATGCAGACACTGAGGCTTATTGGAGTTAAGTAAGTTGACCAGGGTATTGAAGCTACTGGCAAGCAGCCCTGCCATTCTGACAGCCTGTGGCTGTTTTCTCTAAAGATGATGCATACTTTTGAAAAAAAAAATTATCGTAGGTTGATTCTACTGTATTTGAAACTCCTTTTGAAAATGTCCACTGTAGCAAATCCACTACTTTATTTCATCATTCAACAAATAAATTTATTAAGAGCCTCCCTCTTCCTATTTGACAATTAGCATGCAAAGCCTTGGGGAACCAAGATTGAGCAAGGAAGAGAAGGGCCCTTTCTTAACTGAAGCATGTCCAGAAAGAAGACAGCAAAAATCAATCAAAAAAGCTGCCAGGTGTGGTGGCTCATGCCTTTAATCCTAGCACTTGGGAGACAGAGGCAGATCGATCTTTGTGAGTTCAAGGCCAGTCTGGTCTACAGAGCAAGTTCCTGGACAGCTGGGGCTACAAGGAGACCTTGTCTTGAAAAGACTCCCCCCCCCCAAAAAAAAAAAAGTTAAAAAAAGCAATGGGTCTAGCAATGTGTCCTCCATATGGGGAGAATCTGTGTCATCAAGCACTTAGAAGCAATCTTTGTATCCTTCTGAAGTGCTCAGGGCTTACAGCCCCAAAGTTACACCACATATCCTCTTCTTAGATGTAAACATGTACCTGTTACAAAGATAATCTATTTAGGGGCCCAATATTCCATTAGGCTGGAGCATTAAGGGAGCCAACTTTTGCCCTGATAACCTAACCTGCAAAGGCTGGGGATGCAAGCCTACTCCAGCTTGCCAATTGATAAGATCAGCCCTACAGCTCTCTTTGGAAAAGGGTGTGACATTCCTGCATTATCTAAAGAACACATCTTGGTTTTCTGAACCAACTGGAGCCTCTGGCAACTTGAGTAAACACAAGACACTGTGTATTTCCCGTGCACCCCCCTTACCCCCATTCTCGTCAGAAGCCCACCAGATATCGATATATAAGACACAAAACCACTGCAAATAAATGAGTTTTGGTCTCTCATGGCCAGCTCCCAGGTCTTTTGACCTGCCAGGTTTACCTGCCTCTGAGTCCTTTTCTTCCTACTTCCCCCCCACACACACACACCGCGTGAGAGTGAAACAGCTTTATGCAGGCCAGGAACCCCCAACCGACTCATAAGGACACCAGTGAACCCCACTGCCTCATAGTCTCTAGTTTACACTGACAAATCTTAGTTGAAACATAGGAAATAGCTTTGTAATAAAGGATTAGAAGGAAATGAAAACAGTCAATGAGATTATACAGGAGACCTGGATTATAAGGTGAGAATTAAAATCTTTCCTGACAGTGAACTTCATTCCAAAAAAATCCCAAGAGAAATGTTGTTTAGAATAAATGGGAATCAGAAGCTGTTCCTTACACCCCTACTTGGCCTGTCCAAGCACTCACTGCTTTATTAAGTGATAAGACTGAATAAGAGGATCTTAGTGATCCCTCTGGCTAGTGATTTATCAGTAGCACCATCAGCCATGATGCTAAGTTGTCAAAGAATCTGGTAAAAAAAACAACATTTTCACTACATGTTTTCCTATCTCTTTCTGGGCTATAACTTTTAGCATGAAAAAAATCCTTCTATTCTGCCCAGATATATCCCTATGGAATGATTTTTGGAAGTTCTCAGAAGGTCACTGTGTTAACATCCAAGTTATTGTAGCTTTAAGGGGTTTATCCTCAGACAAGAACAATCTGCTTTTCCCGTTTAATATGCCCACAATAATTCTATCAAAATTCAGTTGAATAACTCTAACCAGGATTGAAATGTAAAGTGACTTTTCCCAAGAATACAAGTTTTCATAAGAATTTTATTAATATTTTTTAAAGTTACAGAATCTTTCAGTCTACTTCTATCACAACTACATATTTCCTTGATTTTCCACCAGGACACAGTAGGCAATGTTCAGAGGCTTACAATATAGTTTATTAATAACAAGTGAACAGAAGTCAGATATGGTGGTCAAGAACCTACAATGGCCAGGATAGCCATACATGGCTCTAAATTATCTGTTCCTAAATCTCAGTGGGGCTGACCATAAAACAAGCAAGTCTAATGAGTGATTATTTTAGGTTATGCTAAACTGCATAGTGAGAGTCCATGTTTTGCCATGTTTATTATTTGGAAATTCAAGGTTCTCCCCCCTTGACAAAGCTCCCTTGACAAAGCCCTTCTTTCTGCCTCCATACCAATGTTAATCTTTACTGTTCTTCCTTGTCCCCTCATGAAGTTCATAAAACTAACCTACCTAGGTCCGGATGGATCCAGAATAACTACCAGAAACTTAAAATAGACTGCACTTTCAATTTTCCAAACCAAGACAGTCTAGAGGTGATTAGACTCCACTGCATTAGGGTGCTGTCATCAGCTTCCATTCATACAGCTGCACAACCCTGCACAGAAGCTCACCAGACTTGGGTGCAAGGCATCCTGTCTTCTTGCCTATTATCTCTGCTCACTTGCTTTCTAGTTTTGCAACCTTCATGAGCACCAATTCCATCATCTTCAAAAGGGATAGTACAATAGTAACCTGTCCTGAGGATTACTATGAGGATTTAAAGAGCTGGAATATGTAAAATACCTGGCATACAGTATACCCCAGATGCCATGATCACTATTCAACTTTGTCTGGGGTCATAGAAAGCAGATGACTTCTGTCTCTCTACATTCTGGAGAAAAAACTTTCTCTTCTGTTTTCTCTGTTGTTGTTGTTGTTGTTTTTTTTTTTTTTTCTTTTTTCAGATTCTCCTAGAAAGATCAGGTCCAACTCCAAATCTTCCTCTGCTAAAGCAAGTTTGCTGTGATATTAATGTCATTGGTATTCCACCATTCACACAAATGTTCCACCAGTCAACAGCATCAAGGAATGTTCATTTCTTTTGAATTTCAAGTTTTGTCTCATATTTGCATCCATGAGAAACTTTTATTACATGACACTCTTGATATCTTTGCTTAATTTAATCACAAGTGTTCCTCTTCTGAGCCAAATAGATAATACAATTAATTGATAAAATTGATACAAAAAATTGATAAAGTTCTTAAAACTATGTCTTACACGGAGTCACAGAAATGTTGGAGGAATTTTCACACTTGTTCAACAATGTTTCATTCTTCTTGCTATTTATTATAGGTGCTAAGAGGAATTACTGAATTTAGATTTCTCATTCATCTTCTCTGAGAGAACCAAAAAAAAAAAAAATCTTTAACATGAGTCTCTGAGTGAAACTATCAAGCTAATATATTGTTAGTGTCAGTGCAAAATAATGAGGTGTTTTGTCTAAAATGTAATGGGATCAGCAAAGTAGATATCACATATTCCCATATCTCATTCCTAACTTTGTGACTAATGTTTGCTGTTTTCAAATAACAGACAACCCTCCCCTCAAAACAAAACAAAAAACAAAATACCCTAGCCACTAATAAGTCCATCTCAAGTAACTATGGAATAAAATATTAGAAACAAATAAATGAAATATCACCCTAAGAAGGACATATAATCAGGAGCCTAAAGAAATATACCAGAAAACCTTTTAATGAATCCAATAAAAGAGAATTATCATCAAATGAATTTTCCCTTTGAAAACACACAATGAAAGACATAAACAGAGCATTATACCAATTCAGAGAACACATAAGCTATTTACACAGAAATTAATACTACACTTCCGTTTCTTGGGTTTTTTTTTCCTTCCTCATTTTTCTTTGTTAACATTGCTAAGCAGAGCATCATCCCCACAAGTAAACACTTTCAACTGGAACACAAGTTTAACAGCACAATGAGTCCTATTTAAATGACTGGCTTCCCTAGTGGAAGTTTCCAAAATGCAGGCATTTGTTTTTGACATTGTGGCTGAAACAAATATTGTGTTTGTCCTTACTGACTAGCCTAGCCACACACATGTAACATGAGACTATATTTCCTCATCTGTACTAATGAGAAAGTTGTGTTTCCTTGGTACTTTCTATGAAGTCAGGGAACTTTTATTTATTTTTTTTAAATGTATGAATGTACTGTCTGCATGTAGGTCTGTGCACCCATGTCGTGCAATGCCACAGAGGTCAGAAGAGGGTATCGGATTCCCCTGGAACTGGAGCCAAAGAAAGTTCTCAGCCACTATGTGGGTGCTGGGGATCGAACCCGGGTCCTCTGCAAGAGCGGTAGGCCATCTCTCCAGCCCTGAAGTCAGGGAACTTTTAAAGCAAGACAAAAGATTTGACATCATTGTTTTAAATATTTCCAGCTATTTCCCTCTCAGTCATTCTATGAATACATAGCTATATTTTGGTCAGAGAAGCTGAAAATAGTTCTGTGGCACCAACCTGATCACCTATTTTAAGATAAGTGTGATTCATCTTTGAGACAGAAGCAGGATTACTAGGATTCAAGGGTCAACTTGTACATAACAAAAGAGCCATTTGTAGTAAATTTGCTTTTATTTTATTAGGAAAAATAAGCTGTAGCCACACTTGAATAATTTTTAGTCCTTAACTAAAAGCAGAAGTCTACAGAATATTTACATATTTGAAATTCCAGAAGCCACCATGAATTTTGATTAAGACATCATCTTAAGATTAAGAAAAGAGAAAGGGACTTCACCACCACCGCCCCACCCCCTGCAGCTCAGGGAGCAGAGAGAAGAACTGTGTGCATGGATAGAGAGGCAGAAAGGAGGCCCACAGACTCGTTGGGGAGGCCAGGTGAAGTACCAAGTTGTGGGCCAAAGGAGTAAGCCCTCCACCCCACTTTGCGCTCAAACTACTGATACTGTAGTGGAGACTATAAGCTGCTGGTGCTCTGGTTGGGATGATCCAGGAGCCTCAGCGCCAGTGATTCTCTGCTGCACAGCCAATGCTGAGGAAGAAACAGGTAGGAAGCAGAGTGAGTGACCAAACACCATATTAACATTTGAGATTAGCACCAGAATCCAAACAAACAAACAACAACAATAACCACAAGGACAACAACAAAAATCCCCACAAATCTACATGCCAAAGACTCAATGGAAAAACAACAATATGGGAAAAGCTCATAATGAACCCCACCAAACTCTACCAGTCCTATAGAAAATCCCCAAAACTAGATCTCCCTGGAAGGAAACCAAGACACGTATCTTAGAAGAACAATTATACACATATTCAAAGAAATCAAAGGATATAAAGAACAAATCAGAGCACTAAGGGGAAAGAATGAAAAACTCATGAAAACTCCAGAAAAAATTAGAGGGAGAGAATGACAAACTGAAACAAACTAGAGGAAGAGAAACACAAACTTCGAAAAGAATTAGAGGGAGAGAATGACAAACTCGGTAAGGAAGTGAAAACATTGAAAAGAGCTCACACTGAAAGGAAAAACAAAACTGACCAGAAAAGCAAGGAGCTACAAGAAGAGAATGAAAAGCTCCAAAAGTAAGTGGAAATACTGAAGAAATCACAGGATGAAATAAAAAAGGAAATTGAACATTCATCCAATCAGCAGGTAAAGATGGTAAAAAGCCTCAGAAGCAGAATGGATGAAGCAGAAAAAAGAATAACAGACCTACAGGATAACACAGTGCAGCTAGAAACCTCAAGTAAAGATTATGAAAAATTAAAAAAAAAAAAACCCAAGAGTGGATCAACCAGGAAATGTGGGACATTATGAAAAGACCAAACTTCTGCATCATAGGGATAGAGGAAAGAGAAGAATCCCAAGAGAATGGTATTGATCAGATCGTCAACAGAATAATAGAAGAAAACTTCCCCAAACTGAAAAAAGACAAACCCATACAAATACAAGAAGCACATAGAACACCAAATAGACAGGACCAGAAAATAAATTCCCCACATCATATCATGATTAAAACACTAGATACTCGAAACAAGGACAAAATACTGAAAGACACAAGAGAAAAACAACAAGTTACATATAAGGGGAAACCCATCAGAACCATACTGTACTTCTCAGTGCAAAATATGAAAGCCAGAAGAACATGGACCAAAGTATTCCCAGTGCTAAATGAGTTTAGATGCCAACCAGATTACTACACCCAGCAAAAATGTCAATCATAGTTTGAAAGAGAAAGAAAAATCTTTCATGACATAAACAAAATGAAAGAACACATGTCAAAAAACCAACACTTCAGAAAATACTCAAAGCAATTCAAAGAACAGAGGAAAGGAGCAACTATCCTTAAGCAACCCAAGAGAGAAATTACCAAAAGCATAACAGACTAAATAAATACGTAGACCAAGAATGCAAACAAAAAATAAGTTGAAAGGAAACAACATGCATCTCCCAATAATAACCTTAAATATCAATAGTCTAAACTCCCCAATCAAAAGACATAGACTGGGAGAATGAACAAGAAACCCATCTCATCCTCAAGGAAAGACACTACCTTAGAGTGAAAGGATGGAAAAAAATATTCCAAGCAAATGGTACCAAAAAGCAAGCATGGGTAGCTGTTCTATCAAACAAAATAGACCTCAGAGTAAAATTAATCAGAAAAGCCATTATATCCTTATCAATGGAAAAATTAACCAAGAAGATTTCACAATCTTAAATATTTATGTACCAAACTCTTGTGCACCAAACTTTATAAACACAATCCTTCAGGACCTCAAGACACATTTAATCCCAGCACGCTAATAGTGGGGGACTTCAACACCTGTGAAAAGCTCAATATTAACACCAGGGTAAGCCCTACTGACTACAAGAAGACATGGAGAATAAACAACACAAACCTGAACAATGAGTGGGTTAGAGGAGAAATAAAGAATGAAATAAAAGCATTCCTGGCACTAAACGAAAATGTCAGGACAACACAATACCTGTGTACTACATTAAAGTCAGTCCTAAGAGAGAATTTATAGCACTAAGTGCCCACATTAAAAAAAAAAAAAAANATGAAATAAAAAAGGAAATTGAACATTCATCCAATCAGCAGGTAAAGATGGTAAAAAGCCTCAGAAGCAGAATGGATGAAGCAGAAAAAAGAATAACAGACCTACAGGATAACACAGTGCAGCTAGAAACCTCAAGTAAAGATTATGAAAAATTAAAAAAAAAAAAACCCAAGAGTGGATCAACCAGGAAATGTGGGACATTATGAAAAGACCAAACTTCTGCATCATAGGGATAGAGGAAAGAGAAGAATCCCAAGAGAATGGTATTGATCAGATCGTCAACAGAATAATAGAAGAAAACTTCCCCAAACTGAAAAAAGACAAACCCATACAAATACAAGAAGCACATAGAACACCAAATAGACAGGACCAGAAAATAAATTCCCCACATCATATCATGATTAAAACACTAGATACTCGAAACAAGGACAAAATACTGAAAGACACAAGAGAAAAACAACAAGTTACATATAAGGGGAAACCCATCAGAACCATACTGTACTTCTCAGTGCAAAATATGAAAGCCAGAAGAACATGGACCAAAGTATTCCCAGTGCTAAATGAGTTTAGATGCCAACCAGATTACTACACCCAGCAAAAATGTCAATCATAGTTTGAAAGAGAAAGAAAAATCTTTCATGACATAAACAAAATGAAAGAACACATGTCAAAAAACCAACACTTCAGAAAATACTCAAAGCAATTCAAAGAACAGAGGAAAGGAGCAACTATCCTTAAGCAACCCAAGAGAGAAATTACCAAAAGCATAACAGACTAAATAAATACGTAGACCAAGAATGCAAACAAAAAATAAGTTGAAAGGAAACAACATGCATCTCCCAATAATAACCTTAAATATCAATAGTCTAAACTCCCCAATCAAAAGACATAGACTGGGAGAATGAACAAGAAACCCATCTCATCCTCAAGGAAAGACACTACCTTAGAGTGAAAGGATGGAAAAAAATATTCCAAGCAAATGGTACCAAAAAGCAAGCATGGGTAGCTGTTCTATCAAACAAAATAGACCTCAGAGTAAAATTAATCAGAAAAGCCATTATATCCTTATCAATGGAAAAATTAACCAAGAAGATTTCACAATCTTAAATATTTATGTACCAAACTCTTGTGCACCAAACTTTATAAACACAATCCTTCAGGACCTCAAGACACATTTAATCCCAGCACGCTAATAGTGGGGGACTTCAACACCTGTGAAAAGCTCAATATTAACACCAGGGTAAGCCCTACTGACTACAAGAAGACATGGAGAATAAACAACACAAACCTGAACAATGAGTGGGTTAGAGGAGAAATAAAGAATGAAATAAAAGCATTCCTGGCACTAAACGAAAATGTCAGGACAACACAATACCTGTGTACTACATTAAAGTCAGTCCTAAGAGAGAATTTATAGCACTAAGTGCCCACATTAAAAAAAAAAAAAAACAGAAAGAGAACAAATAAGTGATCTACTACTGCAGCTAAAAACACTTGAGAGACAACAACAAATGAACCTTAAACACAACAGACAGTAAGAAATAACAAAAATCAAAGCAGAAATCAATGAAATAGAAACAAAGAAAACAATACAAAAAAAAATCAATGAATCTGAAAGCTGGTTCTTTGAAAAAATAAACAAAAATAGACAGACCTCTAGCCCAGTTAACCAAAAGAAAGAAAGAGCAACTCCAAATCAATAGCATTCATGATGAAAGGGGAAACATCACAACAGATAAAGAAAAGATCCAGACAATCATTTGAGAATACTTCAAAGAACTTATACCCTACTAATTTGAAAACCTAAGAGAAATGGATGAATATCTGAAATCTTGGGATTCACCAAAGCTTAACCAAGAAGAGATTGACAGCTTAAACAGACCCATAATTGAAGATGTAATAAAAAGCCTCCCAACTAAAAAATTCCCAGGCCCAGTTGGTTTCAAAACAGAATTCTATAAAACATTTAAAGAGGTTTTACAACCATTACTACTCAAACTTTTCAGAAGGATACAGACAGAGGGAAATATCCCAAATTCCTTCTATGAAGCAAGCATCACTCTAATACCAAAACCTGGCAAAGACACAAACAAGAAAGAAAATTATAGACCCATATCATTAATGAACACAGATGTAAAAATTCTCAACAAAATACTTGCAAATAACATACAGACGCACATCAACAAGATCATCCATCATGACCAGGTTGGATTCATGCCAGAGATACAGGGATGGTTCAACATATGTAAATCAATAAATATCATGAAACACATAAATGGACCAAAGACAAAAACCACACAATCATCTCAATTGATGCAGAAAAAGCTTTCAACAAAATCCAGCATCCCTTCATGCTTAAAGTCTTGGAGGGAATTGGACTGGAGGGATCATTCCTCAATGTAATCAAAGCCATATACAAGAAACACACAGCCAACATCATCTTAAATGAAGAAAAGTTACAAGCATTCCCCTTAAAGGCAGGAACATGGCAAGGCTGCCCCCTATCATCACTCCTCTTCAATGTAGTGCTTGAAATGCTTGCTAGGGCAATAAGGTGAGAAAGCAAAATTAAAGGAGTACTAATTGGAAAAGAGGAAGTAAAACTATCCCTTTTTGCAGATATGATAGTTTATCTAAGGGATGCTAAAAACTCCACCAGAAAACTCTTAGAAATGATTAAAAGTTTCAGTAAAGGGGCAGGATACAAAATAAACCTAGAAAAATCAGTAGCCTTCCTTTACACCAACAATAAGCAGCTGGAGAATGAATATAAGGAGACCTTCTCAATCACAACAGCCTCAAAAAAAAAAAAAACCCTAGGATAAACCTAACAAAAGACACAAAAGACATCTACAACAAAAATTTTAAAACGCTGAAGGATTTTGAAAATGACATCAAAAGATAGAAAGACCTACCATGCTCATGGATTAGAAAAATTAATATAGTAAAAATGTCCATTTTACCAAAATTAATATATAGATTCAATGCAATCCCAATCAAAATCCCCATGAGCTTTTTCACAGACTTACAAAAAGTAATCCTTAAATTCATATGGAAAAACAAAAGACCCAGAATAGCTAAAGCAACCCTGAGTGAAAAGTACAATACTGGGGTGATTACATTACCAGAATTCAAACTATATTTCAGGGCTATAGTCATAAAGACAGCCTGGTACTGGCAAAAAAAAAAAAAACCAGAACCATTGACCAATGAAACAAAATTGAAGATCCAAACTTGAGCTCATATAACTTACAGCCATTTCATATTTGACAAAGGGGCCAAAAAAAAAAAAAAAAAAACTCAATGGAGGAAAGATAGCATTTTCAGCAAATTGTGTTGGCAAAACTGGATCACAATTTGTAAAAGAACAAAATTAAACCCATACTTCTCACACTGAACAAAAATAAACCCCAAGTGGATCAAAGATCTCAACCTAAAACCTGAAACCCTGAAGGTGATAGAAGAAAAAGCTTGGCAGCAACCTACAAGACATAGGTGTAGGAAAAGTCTTTCTAAATCAAACAGCATCTGCACAGGAAATAAGGACAACAGCTGATAAGTGGTACCTCATCAAACGCAAAAGCTTTTGTACAGCTAAAAATACAATCAAGGAAGTGAAGAGAAAACCCACAGAGTGGGAGGAAACCTTCACCACTAACACATCTGACAGAGAATTAACATCCAGAATATATAAGCTACTTAAAAAACAAAGAAGTAGGGGCTGGAGAGATGGCCTAGCGATTAAGAGCACTGACCGCTCTCGCAGAGGACCGGGGTTCGATCCCCAGCACCCACATGGCGGCCGAGAACCGTCTGAAACTCCAATTCCAGGAGAGCTCCAGTTCCAGGGGAATCCAATGCCCTCTTCTGACCTCTGCAGCATTGCACGACACGGGTGCACAAACCTGCATGCAGACAATACATTCATACACATACAGAAATAAATAAAAAATTAAAATAAAAGAAGTAAGAAAACAAATGACTTACTCAAAAGATGGAGTAGACAGCTGAACAAAGACTTCACCAGTAAGGAAGTAAAAATGGCTGAGAAACATCTTTAAAAGTGTTCAACATTATTAATAATTAAGGAAATGCAAATTAAAACCACACAAAGTCATCCTCTCACTCCAATAAGACTAGCCAAGATCAAGAAAACAAAAGACACCAAATGCTGGAAAGGTTGTTGGGAAAGGGGAACACTCATCCACTGCTGGTGGGAATGTAAACTGGTACAAGCACTGTGGAAAGCAGCGTGGAGAACCCTTAAAAAGTCCATATGAGGGGGATGGAGAGATGGCCTAGCGGTTAAGAGTGCCGACCGCTCTTACAGAGGACCTGGGTTCGATCCCCAGCACCCACATGGCAGCCGAGAACCGTCTGAAACTCTAATTCCAGGAGAACTCCAGCTCCAGGGGAATCCGACATCCTCTTCTGACCTCTGCGGCATTGCATGACATGGGTGCACAAACTTGCATGCAGACAGTACATTCATACACATACGGAAATAAATAAAATTAATAAAAAAATGTTTAAAAATAAAAAAAATAAATAAATAAAAAAGTCAATATGAGCCTACCACCTGACCCAGCCATACCACTCCTGGGTATATACCACAAGACACATCCTACCACAAAGATACATGCACAGCTATTTTTATTGCAGCTCTCTTCACAATGGCAAAGAGCTGGAACCAACCCAAATGCCCCTCAACAGATGACTGGTTAACAAAAATGTGGTATATCTACACAATGGAGTTCTATGCAGCAGTAAAGAAAATCATGAGCTTTGCTGGTAAATGGATGGAACTCGAAGCAATTATACTAAGTGAAGTAACACAGTCCCAGGCGGAAAAAAAGGCGAATGGTTTCCCTCATTTGTGTATGCTAACACCTAATCCCCAGTTGTCAGGCAAACTGAGCAACTTTATTATTATATTTAATTGTATCTGAAAGCAACTGTGCTATTCCAATATGAATCTCTAAATGGGCTCTAGAATTGTCCTACCACTTATATTCACATATTGTAATTACCATATATGGATGGAAGATATGTAGTCATATTCTAAAAAAAAAAATTGTAAAGTTACACATCTTTATACCTGCATGCAACTTTACTGTGAAAATGTGAATCTTTAAATGTGTTTAGGAACTAACCTATAGTTTATTTTCAGAATTTGTAAATTTGACTTATGTGTGGAGTGTATATATGCATATTTTGGAATAATATAAAATAAAATAAATTTAAAAAACCCAAATGTCTCTAATAAAATCTTAGAGAATATTTAAAAAATGATTAAGAAAAGATGTACTTTCCCTATGTAACTAGTATCTGATTCTTATCTGACTGTATTCTAATAAGTCAACAGGTCTGACCATCCAAAAATCTATGAAAGATCAAGTGCTTCCTGGGACCTATTACTATTACTATTACTGTTAGTATTACTATTACTGTTAGTATTACTATTACTGTTACTGTTAGTATTACTATAACTATTACTATTATTATTACTATTGGGAATTTGAACGAGTAAGGAAGCCTTTGGCAGTAGGAGAAGAATCTGTCCTATATATAGCAGGTCGTTTGACAGTTTAGCTTTCCTCCTACACCAACTCTACCTAGACACAGTAGTCATATCATGCAGGAAAGTTAGAGCTGTCCTGTAGACTCTTGCCTGATTGATCTAAGATCGTGTTGTTTTCCTTCCTAGTTTTGTGTTGCCCTCTACAAATCCCCACTCTATCCTTTTAAGAGCCTCTCATGTCATTTCTGGAATGCATTAGGATATATAAACTAATGAGAAATGTTATTTTTTCTTGGCATCATCAAAATCTTCCCTAACCCCCTTCTCTACTCCTGAGTGTACTACTGGGGTGTCTGAAACAACTGTATGGAGAATAATGTTGTGAAAAGGACACTAATATTCTTGACCAGCAGGTACAGAAGGAGGAAGCTATGCTATTTTCTGACAGTAAACTCTCTCTGACCCCCAGGTAGGTAACTTTAATAACACACTGGTGTTGCATTTTAAAATGCAGCACCACTAGGGTGGTGTAAAATTTTCATAACAAAAATATGACCTAAGACTTTCACTTTTTCCTTCCATTCACCTTAACATTGTCTTAATTTGCTGTAAATAAGAATTTTGATGAGAATTATTATTATCTAAGTTCCTGTGACACACTGTGGTTTCTTAAATGATATGAAATATGCTTAAAGCTGATTCAAAATCATGTGAGGGTAGGCAAGATGGCTCAGTAAGCAAAAGCAATGATGGAAAAAGCCTGACAGCCCAAGTTCAATCCCAGGAACCCATGATGGAAAGACAGAACTGACTCCTAAAAGCTGTTCTCTGGCCTACACATGTGCACTGTGGCATACATACACCCACACTTGTACAACTATATCAGACACATACATCAGACACACACAGATACACAATAATATTTTTTGTGTGTGTATGTGTGTTTTTTTAATTTAATTTTTATTGATGCTTTGTGCATTTCGTACATCATTTTCCAATTCAGATCAGGCATATTTCCCTTTCCCTTCCCCCCCACCCCCACCCCATCCCAGATCATGTATTCTTCCATAACTGTCTTGCATCTTTCTCTGTTTTTTTTTTTTTTTCATTTGCTATAAGTGATAATCCATGAGTACAGGCATCCTTTGTGCAAAACCAATCTGCAGGCTGTTGTCAAGTCAACAGCTCCAGAGAGAGGGGACTGTTTTACTTCCCATCCTCCTGTGCCCCTTTTCTAAGCCTAGGGAACAATCTGCGGAAGAGGGGGCGTGGTAGAATGTAAAGGCTGCGATTGGGGTGAATGGTGAAACTACAGCGATGTAGTCTGGACACTCATTTGATCAACTTGATTGAATAAACAACCTGTCACCCCTGCCAGATGGTGGGGCTGTGGGGGTTTGGGCACAACAGCCTGCAGATTGGTTTTGCACGAATAATAGTTTTTTTTTTTTAATTAAAAAGCCACTCCTGGGTCTGCCCAAAGCACTTTATATCCTACAACAGAGATACTTGCCCATCCACTGCTACACTAGTCACAGTAGCAAGAAAATGCAATAAGCTTAGAGGTGCATCCACAGGTGGGTGAATACTGAAATGAGGGTACATACACAACGGAGTTTCACTGAGCCATTACAAGTTGAATTACGCAATTTGCAGGAAAATGGCTGGAACTGATAAATATTATACTGAGTGAGGTAGCCCAGGTTCAGAAAGAGAAACACCACACTTTCTGTCATAAAAGGATATTAGATTTTAATTTCTTAGGTATTTACATAGGAGTAAGGGAGGATAGCTGTCAAGGAAGTAGAAAGGGGCCCAGGATGAAGAAAGACTGCTTTCAGCAGAAAGTTACTATATAATTAAATCTTAGTAAATGTTATATATGCTAAAATTAAACATAAAAGTCATGATTCACTGGATTAGCATCTGAGCATTTATAAGAGAATTTTAATTCCTGATTGTGTTCTATTATAAATTATTGTTCAACTTCACTTCCAGGTATATTTCTTCTGATTAATACTTCTACTAAAAATTTTGATATTCTGATTTTGTACATTTCTACACAAGTAACTGTTTCTCTTGAGCTTCATTTTAATTCTTATTTTGATGCTTTTCATTTTTCCTTGGTTTTATTACATAAATTTAAATCTAATAAAAATTTGAAAAAGAAAGAAAAATTAAATTCCGTGAGTCGAGGTAGGAAAGCGAAGGGTCCGGGAGGCTTGCTCAGAGCTGCATATCTAGTCAATGAAAGTGAGGCTGACATTCAGAGGTTAGTTCACTGCTCCTTTTGTGGTATATTGAGTTAAGCTCAGTTGACCTATAATTAAAAAACAAAGTCATGCCACCTAGACTATCTACACTGCTTAACATTCATGAAGATCACAACTGTACTCATAAATTAAGATTATTTCTTTAACCCGAGAAATCAATTTAGTAGATGGATGGTCCATTTATATACAGGATCCCATTTTTATATTTATCTCAGGATGAGATGTGAAGGACAGGGTTAGGTATAGCCAAAGGGCATACATCACATATGTAGCTTGATTTAATATCAATAATAATAGTTCATTTTTCAAGCATGTTGCATATGAAGTAGGCATTATGAACTCCTTTTACCCTAAGCAAACAACAGAAGTTTATCACATAGGGCATGATTAATGCTCCTACCTCTAGTTACCTTGGGTATACTTCGGGATGTGTTAAATATCTATCAACACCTTCTGCAGTGATTACTATAAAAAGATGATAATGATGAAGGCACTAATCTTGTCCTTTTTTCAGGGCTAGATTCACAGGTCTGGTTTGATACATAGGGAACAAATAATTAGCAAGACCTTCTGAGAAATTAGATAACTGCTGTCACTTGTAAATTCATTCATTTGTTTATTCGTTCATTCATGAGAGAAATATATTGTAAGGAAAACATGTATAATATGTCAAGTCCTTACTTGGGTTTAGAAAAAAGAGAGTGTACTATAGAATAAAGTGCTCTTGTGAAAAGCAGCTTGTGCTGGATAGCTTTAGTGTCAACTTGACACACCTGGGCTGAGGGAGCCTCAATTGGGGAATTTGCTCCATTGGATTGGCCTGTGGCCACATCTGTGGTGTATTGTCTTGATTGTTGAGCAGTGACAGTATAAGAAGGCAGGCTGGGCATGAGCCAGAGAGCAAGCCAGGAGCAAGCCAGTGGACAGCATTCCTCCATGGCCTGTGCTTCAGCTCCTGCCTCCAGGTTCCTGCCCTGAGTTCTTACCTTGGGCTCCCTGAGTGATCAACTGTGACCCAGGAGATGTAAGCTGAATAAACCCTTTCCTCCCCAAGTTGGTGTCGGTCAGAGTGTTTTGTCACAGCAATGGAAGACAAACTAGGACAGAAATTGGTACCAGAAGAGTGGGGTATTGCTGTGACAGACCTGACCTTGGTGTTTTGGGGAAGGATTGTGGAGGCGTTTGGAACTTTGGGCTGGGAAGATCATTGAATGCTTAAAGATCATTGCTGTGGAGCTTGGAGCAGTTTTGCTGAAGGAGTTGTAGAAGATGGAGGCCTGGCTTGTGAAGTTTCAAAGGGAAGCAGAAATCATCAGGACTGTGTAATCTGTGGGTTCTGGTCAGCTGGGGCTGGAGAATCAGCTGTAAGTAACAAGAGACCAGAACCTGAAGTGAAACTTTTGTGGTACTGGGGCAATTGATGCTGGTTAGCTGGGGCTGAAAAATCAGCTGTAAGTAACAAGAGACCAGCATCACTGAGGTGAAATCTTCTGGGGAGAATATCTTCAAGGTCAGCACACAGAAGCTGTGACCCAGAAAGGGCCTGAGCCTCCATCTCGAGCCAGAAGCCGGACTTGGTAACGTGTAAGAGTCTCCTATATGGTTCCGGTGTTGAAATTTGAGGGGGTCACAGAGAGCAGCCGAGGCTTGGCACTGTGAGAGGTCAGGAAAGACCATTGGTGGAAGTGCACCTCGGTTGCTGTGAAGACCCCAGGATTGCAGGGGTCATGGAGAGAAGCTGAGGCTTTGCACCAGGAGAGGTCAGAAGAGACCATTGGTGAAGGTGCTGCCTCAGTTTCAGTAGCGACCCCAGCTTTTTGGAGATGCCGGTACCCTGGGACGACCACCAAGAGCAGCAGTAGGTGTAGAATGGAGTTGGCCTGGGCCTGCGAGATGAGTGTGCCACGGACGGCAGAGTCGGAGAGAGGGAGCTGCCGAGACCCTTTGGAGCCCAGAAGATCGTGAGTGGATCCCAGGTGTCCAGCCTTGAGCTACTTGCTGGACTTAGGTTTTGTTTGAGAGTGCCTGATTCTTCCCTTTGAAATAAGACAGTACTTGTTTTGGATTTTGCAGCAGCCCACAGTTAGGAGACTTTTAATAGACTGGACTTTTAAGTGTTTGGACATTTTAAGGACTGTGAGGCTTTTGAGGTTGTACTGTCTTAGGTTGTGATTCATGTTAACATCATATTTTGGGGATAAGAACTGGAAAGGTGGTGGTTTAATAGTGATGTGTTTTGTGTGTCAAGTTGACAAGGGGTCAATTGTGCTGGATAGCTTTAGTGTCAACTTGACACACCTGGGTTGAGGGAGCCTCAATTGGGGAATTTGCTCCATTGGATTGGCCTGTGGCCACATCTGTGGTGTATTGTCTTGATTGTTGAGCAGTGACAGTATAAGAAGGCAGGCTGGGCATGAGCCAGAGAGCAAGCCAGGAGCAAGCCAGTGGACAGCATTCCTCCATGGCCTGTGCTTCAGCTCCTGCCTCCAGGTTCCTGCCCTGAGTTCTTACCTTGGGCTCCCCGAGTGATCAACTGTGACCCAGGAGATGTAAGCTGAATAAACCCTTTCCTCCCCAAGTTGGTGTCGGTCAGAGTGTTTTGTCACAGCAATGGAAGACAGACTAGAACACAGCTCATGTCTTTTGAAAACAGAAATGAGCTCAAAATTGGGAAGTGGTGACACTTCCTGTGGATGTGAGCCATGAGAAAGAATTCGGAAAAAGCTATGACCAAGAAGAAGGAGGAGTGCTTGGCTGTGGGTCTCTATGTGAGCATTAAGGACAGAGTGGTCAGGCCTGGGAAGTGCTTTCTGATACTAGGTGTTTTCTGCAGATAAGTGAAGGGAAGGTGACACCTGGAAGGAGAAATCTGTGGACAGAGGGAAGACCACCTGGCAGGAAGACCTCTTAGAGGGATGTGCCTGGCATTTGGAAACTTAAGCTTTAGAATATGCTAAAGCAGCAGGAGGTCAGTAAGGCTGAAGACTAATGAGCAACTGTGAATGTGGAAGGGGAAAAAAACGAAAGCAGAAGAGGAGGAAAGTAGATAATCTGGAGCTTCGTAAACTGAGATAAAAACACATCACCACTCTATATGAACAAAACTCAGTAGACTGATCCATAGGGCCACCTGAATTCATACCTTTATTGTCTGATGCTTCACAGACTTCTCTTTATTTATAACATTTTCTGAACACACTGTGACCAGCAATTGTTAGTTAGTAATTTAACATCTTCTTTAGTCAGACTTGCTCATTTTGAGTTACTTCTATCTGGCTTAAGTTAATGATTAATGTCCCCTATAGTTATGTTTCTAGTTCTGTAGTCTGTGTATAAACAGCAGAATCTCACAGTTTTCATGAATTCAAACATTTTTACATACAAAACAAAGAAAATAATAGCAATCAAAATAAAAATACTGTCATTTTCAAATTAGGCTTATTCAAGAAATTCAAGTCTAACCAATATTTTAAAATCAATAAATGTGATTTCCTACATATTAGAAAACTTTCAAGTCAAAATTGTGTCCATATTTTCAGTAAAAGCAAATAACATCGACTAATCTAAATGTAATAGCTATCAAAAACCAGATGAATAGAAAGAAACTTTCTTGACCAGATAAAGAGAATCTGCAATTCAAACATGGAAATAATATTATGAATGAGATATTAATGCTTATGATCCTTGTTACACAGTGTTGTACTGGAGGTCTTAGAAAAATACACAAAAGAAAGTTAAATAACAAACGTAATAAAATTGCAAAATCAACAAGTCATTTTATATGACATAATTAACCAATATTTTAAAATCAATAAATGTGATTTCATACATATTAGAAAACTGTTTCAAGTCTACCACATTCAATTTATATTTCATTGTAGGAAACTGCAGAATTAGCAATCTACAATGACTTAGAGTATGGTACTGAATCAATTTAAATAAACAACGTGGGGGGTTTTTTTTTGTCTTTTTTGAGACAGGGTCTCCCTTTAATCCCAGCTGGCCTGGAGCTCACTATGTAGACCAGGTGGGCCTTGAACTCACAGAAATTCACCTGCCTCTGCCTCCCAAGGGCTAGGATTAAAGGTGTGCATCACCATGCCCAGAAATAAACAACTTTTAAAGATTTCACCTATTATAAAAATAAAAATATCAAATACCTAACAAAAAATGCACTTAACAACATGTGAATGTCTTCTAAATGTACATTATAAAATTAGGTTGGGAGACATAGGAGAAGATATAAATAAATAGGAGGATATACCACATTCATGGATCACAGGATTCAATATTGTAAACCAGTTCTCAACAGATTGTCTTACAGATTCATGCACTCATGTCAAATTTCAACCACAGCTCTAGGGTAATTGACACAGGAATTCATGTAGAGAAAGCTTCAATAAAGAAGAAAGTCAAAATGTTACAAAACTCTCATTACTAGACTGGAAGAGTTATTAAAGGACAGAAACAAGTTGTGTGCCACCCATAACATATTCAGTCCATACATACACATCATAGCTACCTGTTTTAACACACAGGTATCAAGCAATGCTACAAGGGAAAAGGTACTCATTTTAGCCCAAGTGTAACCAAGTAAATACCAACATGAGAAAACCATGCATTGCAGTTTATCTTAAACCACTTGGGAAAATCCACGCAAGATAGACTGTATATCTAAACTGAATACTAAGCAATGAATATTTAAAATAATGCAAAAAAAAAATCTCTCCATGATTATAAAGTGCTATTTGGAAGGCCAACCAGAGCAACAGTTACCTTTTCTTTTTTTTTTTTTTTAATTTTTTATTGGTGCTTTGTATGTTTCATACATCATTTTCCAATTCAGATCAGGCATATTTCCCTTTCCCTTCCCCCCTACCCCCACCCCATCCCAGATCATGCATTTTGCCATAACTGTCCTGCATCTTTCTCTCAGTTTTTTTTTTCATTTTTTAGCTATAAGTGATGATCCATGAGTACAAGCATCCTTCATATGAAACCAATTTACAGGCTGTTGTGCCCAAACCCCCACAGCCCCACCATCTGGCAGGGGTGAGGGGTTGTATGTTCAATCAAGTTGATCAAATGAGTGTCCAGACTACATTGCTGTAGTTTCACCATTCACCCCAATCGCAGCCCTTACATTCTACCACGCCCCCTCTTCCGCAGATTGTTCCCTAGGCTTAGGAAAGGGGCACAGGTAGATGAGAAGCAAAACAGTCCACTCTCTCTGGAGCTGTTGTCTTGGACTCTGGTCAATTCTGGCTGTTTCCTTTCAGGGAGAAAAAACAGTTACCTTTTCATACCCTAAAACCAGCTCAGGGTACCAAGCACTGGGAAAGCTCATGTAGGTTGCCACTAATCTACTTCAGTTGACATGAGACAGCATTATGACCTCCAGTACCTTCTCCTTCTACCAGATCTCCCATCAGTTTGAGAGAGGCAGGGAGAAGCATCTGAGCAGCTGCAGGGAAAATACAGTGGGAAAGTCTGGATGAAAGCTTCTAGAATTTCCTCCACCAACCACAATATTAAACCACAACCAAAAAGCATATTCTTGGATTTTGAAAGACAGAACAGGTTTATCCTGATACCACCATGTTCACATTCACCTCATTTATTTGGCCCTTGCAGAAGACATGTGCAATGTAGAAAATGGCAGTACATTACAGGTAACTTAACAGCAGGTGAAACCACATTGCAGATGTTGGTCCAGGTGCATCATCACTGGAGCAAATGAACACTAGCTTCTGCAATTGTACTCATATTCTTTCTCTCTCTCCCTCTCCCTCTCCCCCTCCTTCTCTCTCTTTCCCTCTCCCACTTCCTGTCCTTCCTCTCCCTCTTCCTCTCCCTCTTTCTCTCCCTCTCCCTCTCCTTTCCCTCTCCTTCTCTCCTCCCATCAGAAATCATTTTTCCCTGTGGCAGATCCAGTAATGCAGACACTTTATAGCTCTAGTCTACTGCCATAATCTAGTCCACAGAAATCTTTAAGCCATCTTCCTTCTGAGCCACCTTCTTTCCTCAGGGAGACATTAAATTGATAATCCATTACATTTTTGATTATCAAGTTGGTTAGATCAGGTGAATAGGAAGTGGCAACTACTATAGACATCCTAATAGGATATATATGAGAATGGAAAGAAGAAAAAAACTCTTACCAAAATTCACAAACCTGACTACTTAGTGAAACTTCTAGGATAAAGTGAGTTCCAGACCAACTGGAGTTACAGGGAGATGACCCCATCTCAAAACACCAAAAACCAACCAAACACAAAACACAACCAAGCCAACAAAGAAAGACAATGTCAGCACAAGCGCAGCAAATATAATTGAAGAGTACCACATGGGAAGTAGGCCATATTGTCACTGAGAATAGTGGTAATTCTATAGCAGAGGAAAAGTTGAACCACAGCTATAAAACGAGAAGCAGAGTGTCTATTATTTACTTAATGTAGTAACCCCGCATTTTAAATCAGGAAGGTATTTAATAACACTGACAGAGCAAATACAGATTTATGCAGCTCTCTCTTCCCACCTGCCCCCTTGCCTCCCCTCTCTGATGGCTTCTTCTGTTCTCAGCTATAGTTCTCTTAACTCTGCATTTTCATCAAAGTGAAATTTGGACTGGGATATGTTTACTGTTTGAATCATCTCATTACTGTGGAATATCTATTAGGAAAAGCACCACCTCTTATTTATTTTCTCTTAGTAATAAGAAGACTGACTGGGACACAGTAAATATATATATATATATATATATATATATATATAATGCATATATAATAAATATATATTAAGCAAAGTCATATAGGATACGTGAACATTGATATGTGGACTAGCCGTCTTGACACAGATGGCACCCATGTCCTGACCTCTGTCCCAGATCCTGTCTTATGGAACACCAACTTGGTATGCTTAAGTTTTAGCTCTGTAGAGTTAAATAAGTGATTATTTCATGGTCGCCAATTTCTGAATACTTGATATTTCTGATACTGTTGCCCTTGCACTTTTCTTAATGAAATGACAACACCACAATTTTTTTTTTGAAAATGAAGTGGGAAATGAAGGTGAATAAATAAATAACTAATTAGGATCACAATATCAGAAAGTTCGTGTTAATAAGAAGCATGTGTCATCTTTGTTTGCATTTATTCATAATCTGGAAAATGGTGACAGGAAATTCTGGTGTCATCAAAAAATTTCTCTGATAACCAATGAGACATAACCACTATAAATAATTTAAGTCCTACCATGTAAAAACAAAGATTTAACTGAGTTTTGTCAACTAGGCTTGGGGCATTTAGCTCTCCCCACAGCAGATGGGCCCTGTCAGACCGCATACACATTCAGTCGATAAGATGTGGCTCTCAAATGACAGAAACCAGAAAAATGCATGCAAATCAATGCGCCCAACGCACCTTACTTAAAGAGCATTCTTGACAGTCACATGGAGACATGGAGACAACATTGAAGCTTCACCTTTGAAGGTAGCTCAGGTTTTAAATAGTCACATATCACTATTTCTTAAATCAAGAATTTTTTCTGTAAATAACCATTTTAAAACAGTTTTTCTTCTACTGCTCTTGGAGCTTATTTCTGAACAAATTATAGTTGTCATTTTCACGAGCCAAAACTTCAAAGATATCCAATGAAAACAAGATAACTAAAAAAAAATCTCTCTAATATGTCTGGCAGCTTAATTCCCAAGCAAGTATGCTTAGGATGGGTTTGGATTGTTGTGTTCTATAAGAATTAAAAATGTTGAAATAGCAGCACCTTCAGTACACCCATAGGTGGAGCAGAACCTCACTTGGGTGAGGGTCTCAGAGTCTACAGCAATGCATTTGCATATCAGCAGTGAGGTTTTCATGCAGCCTGTGGCCTGTCCATCATGGTTACCTGCTGAGAGAAGCTAAAGTGCAAGCCAAACCACCACCATCTCTGCCACCAAACGACTCATGAATTTTCCATTGAAAATGGTCAAAATTATTCTCAATATCCATGTAGCACTTTCATAAAAAAGATTGCTTATGAACATTTTCATTTTTTTCCCTAATTTGTTAGGCTACTGCAAAAATATTCTTATTTACCTCCTCTGCAATACAAAACTGAAAAGACTAGAGGTCAGAGTAAATTGTAAAACTGACGAGATATCAGATTCACAACTGACACAAGACCTAAAGATCAGAATCTCACCCACAAATCTCTCCATCTTTCCTATCTTTCCTATACCTAATATTGAGGAAAGAATTAAATTATTTCTTAAAAGTAATATGATATTTATAATCAAAATCATATCCATGATTATAGTTTCAATGTATACTTTGTCTTTATTATTTACTTTTTTCTTTTTAGTTGACAATTCATACACAATATATATATATATATATATATATATATATAATTTTATCATAATCCCAGCCCATTAACCCACCCCAGTCATATCCCTACCCCCAGTCCCTCTGGACCCCTTCTTATTCCTAATAAGCCTCTGTCCTCTACTTTCATTGCTGGGCATGGTGGCACACGCCTTTAATCTCAGTACTCGGGAAGCAGAGGCAGGGGGATCCCTGTGAGTCCAAGGCCAGCCTGGTCTGTATAGTGAGTTCCAGGACAGCTGGAGCTACAGGGAGACCCTGTCTCAAAAAAACAAATAAATAAATGGATAAATAAATAAATAAGTAAATAAGTAAACAAATGAAAGATTCCATCATTAAGTTTAATTAGGGTTGCTTTCTTGTGCATGCATGAGAAGTTATTTACTGGAGTACAGGAAATTAACCATGGCAAGTTACATCACTGAAGAAACCTGACTCTCCTTCCCTCTGCAGTTATTGACGGTCGGTAGCTCCTCAGCTATAGAGGCCTCATGAACCTCCCTCCACTTCTTGAATACTGAGTGGCTTGATCTTCCATAGGCCTTGTGCAGATAACCACAGCTGCTGTGGGTTCGTGAGTGCATGTCCTGTCTCAGCCTATTCTTTCTGCTCCATCTTCAGAAATGTTCCCTGAGCCTTAGGATCAGGAACAGATGTCTCATTCAGGGCTGAGCACTCAATAGTCACTTATTATGGCCACTCTGACAAGACTCTGCTGCCTCTACTATCCACTGCAAAAATAAAACCTTCTCTGACCAAGGTTTAATGCAGGACTTATCTGTGTGTATAAATGCAAATATTTGGAAGCCAGTTTGACTACAATTCCAGTCATCAAAACAATAGTAAGTTCCCCCTAAAGCTGATGATCACCCTAACCATGAGTTAATGTATATTTTCTATAGTTCTGTATCTGACCAAATAATGGCACTGTGAAATAGGGGACTTATTCTCCCCTGTACTCTATCTAAAGTCATTAAGAATTGCTATGGTGGAGTGCCCAAAAGAAATAGAATGTCGCAGCCCAGATCTTAAATTTGAGTAGGAGCTGGTCAGAGGAAGGGGCAGGTCATTGCAGTCCCAATGTACATGTACATTGGGTAGAACATGTACAGAGGTATAGATGCAAGGGAGAATGGCATAATCAAGTAAGTGAAAGGGATCAATTTTGCTATAAGTATCCAAAGTCCTGGAGAATCATGACAAATGCACAAGTTGCAGAAGCAAGGGGCAAATCCTGGAGAATTTTATACATCCGTGTTTGAAATTCAAACTCAAAGAACAATATGGATTTTTAAAAGAAACTTAAATGTTTCATGGACATGGACAACATATCTTTTTGAATTTCTGGAACTTTTATATAACTTGATGGTATTGAGATACCCTCATCCGCACCTCTCCTTACTTCCAATTTAATGTACTTCATTGTGAGACCTATAGACACTAATTCATGGCCCCAAATATCCTTCAGTGTGGATCCATCCACTGGAGCCTGGTTATCCTAGGAGGATCACATCCTTGAAAGAGACTGACTTTCTGCCTCTCAGCAGCCATTGATAGATAGCCAATAGCTCCTCAGATAGAGTTGGGCTCTTCATCCACTTCCCCAGGTCTAAGCTGGGACTGGGAATCACCATTGCTGTGAGTTCTTATGCATAACTGACCAACATTTGAAAGACTCTACTTCCTTGGTGTCATCGACCACCTCTGGCTCTTAGAATCTCTCTGTTCCCTCTTCTGCAATGAACCCAAGCCTTGGGAGGGAGAAGTCTGATAGAGTGTTGTATTCAGGGATAAGTGCTCTGCAGCCTCTTGATCTCTGCACAGCAGCCAGTTGGGGTTTCTGTGTTAACCACCAGGAGCTATACAAAGAAACTTCTCTAGTGAGAGTTGAGAGATGCACTGATCTATGGGCGTAGTCAATCCCCCAGGCCTGCTGGGGAATTTGGGGGTCCAACCAAAGGAATGGGGGTGAGAGGCGCAGCCAGACAGAGGGCAAACTGTTGTGGACTCCTTTATTGGGGGCAGAGTTATAGGTTATGCACTGTTCGTATTCCTGCTTGTGACTGGCCCAGGTCTGCAATGCTGCTTGTATGGTCTCACCTGCCTAGGACAGGTTAGGTTCATGAGGGACAAGCTCTGCACATGTTTAATTCTCAGCATACTGGCTATACTACATATGGGTAAAACAATGTTATTAGGAATCAGTTTAATACTATAGCTATTTAGTAGAAAACTAGTATTTGTTTCTTCTTTATGTTCTGTGACCTGTCTAGACTCAGGTTCCTAGGCCCGATATCAGTGTTACGAACAGACTCTATCCTATGAAGCAGACCTTATGTCCAGTTAGAAAGTGGTTGGTTAAATCCATAATTTTCATGCAGGGATTGCACAATGGGTATATTTTGCCCGGACAGTTGTTGTCGTTCACAGGATTCATAGCTGGGTAAGGTTGAAGACAATTTTTTTTTCCTTCTGGGAGCATGCATAGCACTTCCTAGGAGTATGAAATCTAGCCAGTAGAGATGAGGCTTTGGAGTCAGCACCAGCTTGATTTTCCCATTTGTTCTACTGTTCATGCATGTAGTAACTCCAGAAATAGGATCTTACTGTGAACGCCTGATGGATAACCAAAATCAGGGGGAATGGAGTGTTATATCTGAGAGTCTATGGAGCCCCTGGTCAACAGTTTCAAGAGAAGGAGATGGACAAACTATTTTCAAAATTTATTTGCAATTCTAAATAGAAGTGGGAGCATACTGATGTTTGCAAACCTGATTAGTTAAATTGCACATGGGCAGATGGAGTTTAGAAAGAGAATTCTGATTCAAACTTATAAATTTTATTCTCAAGTTAATGTAAATGCAGGCAGACAGGACAAACCCTAAGAAGAATTTAAACATATAACAAACTCATATTGGTTTTCACAATAATGTATTTGACCTGTTCCTACTTGGGGTGGAATTTCTTTATTTATTCATTTTTACCATGATTGCTTGTATACACTAAATAGTTCTGGTATTTGAAATCATGTTAAAGAATCTGCCAAGCTTGAGCAAGTCTCCCTGGGACCCTAGATGAGGTATCTGCATGCACACTGCAAGATGCATCATATGGTCCCTAATATTTGCATAAATAAGACTTTAAGAAAGAATTCAATGTGGAAATTTTTATGCTTGTCTCGTCTACCAATGCTTCCTTCATAAATTATCTCCTGTCCAAAATTAACATTTTACATTACTTTTATTATGTAAATAATGCATATTAAGTATCAGGAATGGAAATAAGTAGAACTAAAAAGGACTAAAGTCACATATAATAGACAAAGAAATATTCTGTTGATTGTCTTGGAAAATTAATTCATATCTACGTCACAATTTGTAAAGATTTTAAAACATTTTGCCACTTAGCAAAATCACATAAACTCTTTCAATGTACTTGCTTATCATAACATATCTTAATAAATATAACCAAGCCCATATAAAATATGTTCAGGGTTATTAAAATTATAAGCAAGGCTATAATTTAAGATTTATGATTGAATAACTTCTAGTGACATAACAAATTTGAAATATATTAGCAACTGATTCACTTATTAGTTCAAAATTTATTTTATATTAGTGTGATCAAAAAGAGGTATCATCAACCAAAGAGCATGGCTGTCATTAGTCTCAATAAAATGACTGATTTGAGATATTCTAAGGTCTCTGAGGACCAGGACAAAAGTGCCAGTCTACATGAATTTCCATGGCTGCCATAAACAATCAGAGCAAAAACCATAACCTTTAACATGGCCTACACAAATGAGAGACAAATGGCTTCAAGAGAAAAACTCTTTTAAAGATAGTCACTTAGTTCCTAGCATAGAACATTCTGCTCTTCAGGGAAGATAAGAAATTTCCCAATGGACTACCCCTGACAGCCAGTGACACAAGTCATCCAGTAGTCTGAATTTGATTTCAGGAGATGTCCTAAGTCTTGGCTGGAGTCAATAAGACCTTTCCTGTGGAGAAACTAGGCCAAGGTTTACAACGACACATCTGTGCTATCTATTGCAGAGGTTCAGAAATCAGTTGTCTACTTTCAGGTTAAAGCATAAATTTTGAACTATGTAAAATCAAATTTAATAATACTCAAAGAATTTATCAGACCATTGGCATTTGAATCAGAACTTTAGCTTTCTATCCCTGTGTGAATTCCTTACAAGTTTTTGGGCCTCGTTTCACACAGACAACTAGAAATGCATCTCATGATTTTTTTTTAAATATGAGAGAAGACAAAATCTTAAAAGAGTTTAATATATGCCTAAAGTTGTTTTAAAATAGAGAAGAAAGATGAAATAGTTAGAGAAAAGGAGAACCAGAAAAGGAAGAAAGGACAGGAAGAAGAAGGAAAGGAAATGAATTCTACATTGTGTATTTGTATTTATATGTCATTACAAATCAGCATAAGAAAAAGAATAAATTCTGACATGAAAGTAGTGTTACTGAAAAAAAATATGTCTACATCCCAAGAAACATGACACTGTACAAAATTATTTGCTCTCAAAAACAGAAAACTATCTTGAAGATTATCTTTGATAATATTTCTAGGTATCAATTTGAAAGGTGAGGTATTTAATGATTTTAAAGTTTTTACATAAATACCAATGATTTTTATGAAAGAATATTAAATATAAAACATTCCATTAAAATAAAATAGGGGCTTTTGGGAAATTGCTTGCTATAATGGGGATTTTACTTAAATGAAGATAAGAATCAACATTTTACCTTCTATTTATGTAATGTTGCTGCACCTAAGATATCCACTAAAGACAACTATATTCAGAGAAATAACAGATCTTTCAAAGAAACTAGACTAGAATTTTGTACCTAAAGACATAATAAGCATCAAATCCATATTAATATTTTTAATTTTCAACTTATTACAATTGTATATTATCTTTTTTATTATCAAAAGGAACTCATAGCTGAGTGTGGTGGTGCATGTCTATAGTCCCAGCACTTGGGAGGCAGAGGAAGGAGGATCTCTGTGATATTAAGGCCAGCCTAGTCTACATAGTGAGTTCCAGGCCAGCTGGGGCTACAAGGAGACCCCGTCTCAAAAAGAACCCAAAAAAGGAATCCATTAGTACCAAAAAAAATTAAAGGTGAAAAAAATTGTTATTTTAGAGTTCAAAATTATAGTCACTAAAAATCAAATATCAAACCATTGAAATTTTTTTCATTTGTAGTGCTGGCACTAAAATGATGTAGTGCATTCTTTGTTTCAGATCATCATTGTCTAAATATAAAATAGATATTAAAACCTGAAGTCTCCTTGTTCCATTATTCCACTTTTCTCCCCTTATATTGCTATCTTCTATCTCCCTTCCTTTGAAAGATAACCCCTCCCCATGGCCTCCTGCTGGTTTCTGAACATCTAGGGGTATCCCAAGTGAAACCCCAGATAGACTTGAACCTCCTAACCCCAGTTACAAACTCTTAGAAGAGAGAATCTGATTGGACTCGAACATGCAAAGGGTTTTAATGAGAGATCTGTGGGTGTGGATGACAGAATATCATGTTAGTTCACTGTACTGGGAATATTCACTCTTAGTAAATACAATTTTATGTCACTTTATTAACTGACTGTCTTTAAAAAGGTTTTAGCTTTTTTGAAGTGTGATAAATAAATTTTAGATATTGAAAGTATACAACTGTGTAATGCTTCTATTATATATTCTTATATATTCAAGAGAATGGAAATAAACTTTGAGGATTAATTTATTGAACATTTTAAGTGTTTTAATGTCTTCATTAAAGTCAGTACTCTACAGTGGTTACCACATCTGTTGTTAACACATCTATCCCCTCACCTTGTTACCACTGGGGATGAGGATGAGATGAGAATATTTAAGGCCTAACATCTGAGGAAACTTCAACCTTACAATATAGTGTTAATAAATAGATTCATATTATTTTCCTTAAACCATAAGGATTAACTTACTACTGAAAGATTTATCTCTGACAAATTCTTCTGGGTATTTTATTGTTGTTGGTTTGTTTGTTTTGGCCTTTTCGAGACAGGGTCTCCCTGTAGCTCCACCTGTCCTGGAACTCACTCTGTAGACCAGGCCGGCCTTGAACTCGCAAAGATCCACCTGCCCCTGCCTCTGCCTCCGGAGTGCTAGGATTAAAGGTGTGTGCCACCATGCAAATTTTTCTTATACCCTTGGCCACCAGCATTCTCCTGTTTCTATTAGTTTAACACTGTTAGTGATCACATGTAAATAAAATATTTCTCTTTCTGACTCAATTTAGTTAACCCAAAACCTTCAGGTTTTGTCACAAATGGTAGTATTTCACTTTCTATAATGGAATAATATTCTGTTATGTACATACCACTATACATGCTATAAAGAATATGGAAGTATGGCGGTTACTGGAGACAAACTGAGGTCATACTAGCAGAGGTGGGGCCACTAAACCCGTGTGGTTAGTGTACCTTATAAAAGGAAATGCAGACATGACCATTACTCCAGTAGACTGACATGAGAGGGTGAAGGGTGATGTGTTGCTAGTATAAGCCTGTGTCATATGCCAGCTGCTTAACAGAAGCTAGGAGAAAAACATCTTAACCTCATTGTTTCCTTGGAGCTCTCAGAAGCAATCAGCCCAACTTGATGTCATCACAGCATAGACTGCTGTCTCTAGAGCTGTGAGGAAATAGGTCTTGGTTCTTTCAGGCATCAAGTTGTCGTTGCCTTGTTCAGTAGTAGTAGAAACCAACATAGGATTCTTCCATGTTGCTGCATAGACCTAGAGAGTGCTTCTTTCTGTGACTAAGGGCATATTTTTAATGTTTGAGAAAATTTGTTAATTCGAAAATTTCATACAATGCGTTTTCATTATATTCAGAGTTCTTTCATCTCCACCCTCATCCTAACAACCCCTGCTGCCCCACCCTGGGCCTCCTGTCTTCTCTTAGCAAGTGAAAAATGCCATCCATCTTACATAACAACTCTGAGCTGGCTGCTGGAGAAATCATATTTCATTAGAATATACATAATCTATTAGTCTTGACAGAAGCGTGGCAAAGTTAGAGCAGATTCCCTTCCTTTGTATATGGTTCTGAATCAGAATATGCTCTGTTTCCTTGGAATGTAATGTTCTCTTTCAATTTCTGCTTAAGAATATCAAGTAGGGATTTCTTTTTCTTAGCAGTCAGAAACTCTTGGTCTTCCTCATCAAAGTTAGCTATTCATAGCTGTTGCAAGCAGGTTACACTTTGTCTTTTTCTGGAGCCTCAATCAGGACAATGACCCCCACTGTGTCCTAGGCATTCTCCAACAGGCTGAATCCACTAAGGGTTTTACTATGAGTAAAAGCAGAAGCTAGGTCCTCACACCAGGCATGAATTAGTCCATAGCCTCAAATACAGGATTTTCTGAGTGGCAGTTGGGTAATTTGATAGTTTCACAATGCAGCTATACACCAGTGTCCCATAGTTTACTTTCTGAAAGCTGTAGGCTTCTCAGTTCTCAGATTCCTTTTTTTTTTTTTTTTTTTTTTTTTTTTTTTTTTTTTTTGGATCTTTCGAGACAGGGTCTCCTTGTAGCCCCAGCTGTCCTGGAACTCACTCTGTAGACCAGGCCGGCCTTGAACTCGCAAAGATCCACCTGCCTCTGCCTCCCAAGTGCTAGGATTAAAGGCGTGCGTCACCACACCCGGCTCATGTTCCTAATGTTGAGAACTGCAGCCAGGACTTGACAGCCACTGGGTGATGATGATGGTTGGCTGACTATGGGTGACCAGGGGTGCATGGGTGAGCAAGGTTGGCTTGGCTCCAGCCTGCTGGTCATCCACTCCCTGTGACTTTTACGATCTGACCACCTCCTCGTCTTCAATGATTCCTGAGCTTTGGAAGGCAGAGGTTTGATATAGGTGGTATATTCAGGGATAAGCCGTTTGCAGCTTTTTGTTCTCCCCACAGTGGCCAATTGTAGTTCCTATATTAATTACCATTTGCTGCATAAGGAAATTCCTCTGGTCAGAGTTGAGAGATGCATTCATTCATTCGATGTGTAGAGGTTTCAGTGAAGATGTGTCAGTTAAGGTTAAGCCTCTTACAGACACTTATTATCTGGATTTGACTACTTTAAGAACTCTGTAATAGTCTCCATCTGTAGCCAAAAGAAGCTTCTTTGGCAAGGGGTGAAATGTAGACTTGCCTGTAAATATCAGAATGCATATTTAGAATAAAGTAAGAAATTGTGTAGCAAAAGTAGGTTTTTCTCTAGGATCTATGACCTCGATAGCCATGTGTATTTGGCTATGTGTACAGTACCACACATGAGCTCCCTCCCATTGAGTGAGATTTCAATTCCAGTTAGACAGCTGTTGGTTACCCCACAGATAAAAGTTATGCTGCTATACCATTCATTGTAGTTTATGAAGCTTTACAGGTAGGTAGGACCATTAACTGGGTTTATCCCTTGGCAGCTTGTATAGTATTTTTTTTTCTGAAATTTGCTTGAAACTTTTGGCCTTTTCTTTAGTTGTTTGCTTTCTTTTTTAAATAAAAAGTATTACATTTATTTTATTGACAGAGGGAGAGGGCAGGGAGAGGGAGAGAGAGAGAGAGAGAGAGAGAGAGAGAGAGAGAGAGAGAGATTTGGAAGCCAGAGGACAACTTTCAAGATCCACTTCTCTCCTTCCACCATGTGAATTCCAGGGATGGAACTCAGATTGTCAGTCCCAGAAGCCAGCACCTTACTTCCTAAGCCTTTCATGCCAGTCCTCATTGTTCACCTTATTGTGTATATTCCCCCCCCATGCCCCCTCCCACTGACCTGGTTCTTTTTTGAGATTTATTTGATATACTTGTTATATAATATTGTGTTGTTTTTATTGAGCTTTAGTACATTTTATACAACAGTTCCTAATCAAATTTAGGACTCCCCCATCCATGCCCCGAATCCCTCATGAATTACACCATCCATGTTAAGTCCTATCTAGTCAAGCTTTTTAACCCAGATGTCCTTCTGTCCAAATTCTTCCACTGGAGTCTAGTCGGCATATCTAGACATATTAAGGTAAGGGGTACCCTCCCTCACCAAGGAGTAATCAGTCTCCAGTAGTCCTCAGTCCAGGGACAGCACACCACCCATTTCTCTTGCTCCACTGTAGGACCTTGTCTGATTGAGTTGGCATGGGTCCTGTGCCTGATGCCAACATTGTCACAAGTTCATATGTGCAAGCTTCTAGTAGTCTGAAATCCTCTGCTTCCCTATGTTCATGAACCATCTCTGGCTCTTACAATCTTTCTGCCCCCTCTTCCACAATGGTCCCTAAGCCATGGGTGGGTGAAGTTTAATATAGAGTCCTATCCAGAGACGCACACTCTGGAGGCTCTCATACTTTGAAGCTTGGCCAGTTGTGACCTTCTGGGTGCATTGCACTCTACTGTATAAGGAAGCTTTACTGGCGAGAAGTGAGGGACACACTCATTTTCTCTGCCCCTCATTCCATGATGTTCCATAAGTCTTAGGCGTAGAGATTCAGTTGTAAATGTGTCTCCTAGGATTGGTCATCGTTCAGATGTATGTTTTCTGTGTCTGATCAATTGTAGGATTCTGCAGGAGCCTCCATCTTTTGCAAAGAGAAACTTCTATGATGAATGGTGTCCCAAAATAACACAGGCTATCACCAAAGCTCTTGATTATCTACCAGAACTAGAAAATAAGACCTTATTTCTCCAGACAGTACATATTCAGAAACTGGAATTTGAATAACAGAGCAAGAACAGACCTAGAAGCTGTCTACCTGAAGTTAGACAATACACTGATATGTTGGGATTTTTTTTTTAAAAATACGAGCTTTGTATCAGATAGTTAGTTCTTCAGCAGATATTTTCCATCAGACTACAGTGTATCTTTTATCTCTCTTAATACATATAAAGAAAAAGAAAACAATGTTTTTATCTTAACAAATTTCTATTCAGCAATTTTCTTTTATGGATTAAGTTTTTGACCTAAAATTTTTGTTTGTCTTTTTGAGACAGGGTTTCCCTTTAGTACCAGCTGGCCTAGAGCTCACTATGTAGATCAGGCTGGTCTAGAACTCACAGAGATCCACCTGCCTCTGCCTCCTGAGTGCTGGGATTAAAGGCATGTGCCACCACTCATGTCTTGGGCCTAAAATTTAAGAGCCCCTTGCCTGATTTAAAGTTACAACGAATTTTCTTGTGTTTTCAGGCAGAAATTTTTAAGGTGTGGTCTTTACATTAGAATATGGTGCATGTTTAATTTCTTATAAAAGAAAAATATTTACTCTCCAACTTTATAAATGTGGAAAAGTTAATGCTGTATAAAATTCACTATCTTAACTCTTTTTGCCTTTTTATTACTATGTATTAGCTATACAAAAATGCCTTTAGTCACAACATTTCTGAGCATATGTGCAATGAGCTTTGATCTTTTCATACTTCCTGTGATGGTTAATCCTGGGTGTCGACTGGACTAAGGAACAAATAAGAGAAAAAGGGTCTTCTGATTGGACCACCACAACCCAGAGTGCCCACCCCAAATGTGGGCATTACCTTCTGCCGGCAGGCAGTATTTAAGGCCACGGCAGAGGGAGCTGGTCCCTTTTCTCCTGCGGCTTGCCTCTCTCATCTGGTGAGTTTGTCTTGCTGCTGTGATCAACCTTTCGGATCCCAGCGTGTACTGAGACCGGCAGATCTCTTGGAATCCATTCCAGCCTTCAGCACTAGATTGGGACTACTGAGACATCCAGCCTTGCAGACTGAGCAGTTCCCTGGATTCTCGGCCTTTCCAGTGTGGTGCTGCTACTGTTGGACTCCTTGAACTCTGTCAAGTGAGCAAATCGATAAATTATATATAGCTATATATTCATCCTTTTGCTTCTGTTTCTTTAGAGAACCCTGACTAATACACTTCCCTCCTGTTGATCCTTTCCAATTCCCAAATAGTCTCAAAACGTTTCTCTTTTTTTTTTTTTTTTTTTTGATGTTTCAAAAACTTTGGTTTGAGATTTTGTTTTATTTTGCCAACAGATATTCAACTTTTTCCAAAACTATTTCTTGACTCCTAAATGTTAAGCTAAAAAAAAAACAACTTCTTAGTTTATGTGGAGCATTTCTTTATACTTTTCTTTACCACAAATTGTCTGGTTAGAACATCAAGCCTTATCAATAGGTTGGAAAGTGTCACTCTAGTTCAATGTTTTGGAAGAGTCTTTTTAGAAATGACATATTACTTCTTAAATGTTTGGAAAAAGTCATTGTTCTATAACATTGTTCTATAACAATGACCCTATGGTCCCAAAATTTTCTTTATAAGGAGGTCCTTAACAAATTTAGTTTCTTTAATGCATATAGTTCATTTATGTAGACTTTCTATATTTATTTTGATATTTATCTATTTGTTGTCTGTCTTATACCTTTCATCTATATGTATTCCTGGGTAATTTCATAGTTTACAGCTTTTAGATGCTTTGTCAATTTCTTCTAATTGCAAGAATAAATTGACATAAATCTATAATCTTTCTTGATTATCCTGCTCCTTTACTGTATAAAGCCTACCAAAATCTCCCTTCTGTCTTTCTTTATACTGGAGACTAGTGGCTTATTTTTTGCTAGATTGTTCTGAGTAAAATTTCATAGATTTAGTGATTTTTCTCAGATAAAACCATTGCTATTGGCTTTGTCTTAATTTCCTGTTTCATTTGTTTCTGTTTCTTTTAAAAATTGCTTCACTATTAATTTTCTCAATTTAAATAGTTTAGTCTCTTTTAAGGATCTATATAATAAAATTTCAAATGTTCTCATTTTCATTCCATTCAAAATGCTGTCTATTCTTCCCTTGACTATCATCTTTAACTTGTCTGTGTGTTGTTTACTTTTTAATCTTTAGGGATTTAATTAATATTTCTTTCTATTATTGATTGTGGATTTAACTCCATTAGAATAAAAGAATGAATTTTTCTACTATTTGAATACTTTGAAATTTACCAGAACTTATTTTATGATCTAGAAATATAATCTCTTTGGAAAATGTTCTGTATACACTTTGAAAACATAGGTGTCCTGGTCTTATTGGGTGGAGTGATAGTTTCTAAATGTTAATCGACTGAAGAAAATATTCATATATGTGACATTAATTGTTCTGGTCTTCTACACATTTACCAATACATTTTGGTACACTTTTTTCTATTGATTATCTAGATAATAGTGCTATCTTCAGTCACAATTGTGAACAGATTTATTAACCCTTCCAGTTCTGGCACTTTTTTATGCTTACAGTGATCTGCTTTTTTAATATAAATAATTTTTTATTATTAAACTTTTTCCATAGGTCATACATCATTTCTCAATCGAATCTAGAATTGCTTCCCTTTCCATGCCCCCCACCCCACCCGAGTCCCTGCACTCTGCCATACATGTCCTGTATCTTTTTCTGAGTCTTTCCAGAGTTTATTTCAGTTCTTTGTTGTTGTTCTCTCCAACTTGTATTGCTACAGTATATATATATATATATATATATATATATATATATATATATATGTGTTTGTGTGTGTGTGTGTGTGTGTGTGTGTGTGTGTGTGTGTGTGTGTATGACTGACACTATAACTCTTTGGATGGTCCAAAAGAAAGCTCTTCTGGGTCAAGGGTCAGAGCTGTCAAACATTTCCCGGAAGCGCTAGTTTGGACTCTGCTGAAACTATTTCAGTGACAGATTTCTGGAATGGAGTCTGGACACTTCTCCTGTGGAAATAGCCCTCATTTTGATGGGACAGAAAGTTGACAAAGACCAAGAAGAACAGAATGCTGAGTACTGGAATGGGACCAGTGGATTATTGTCCACAGAAATGGATGTTCTGATGCAGAGGCACGTGGGCACATGCTGGGCATCCTGAGGTCTGTGTTTCACTGTGTTTTGTCCACTACAGATGGGATGCTCTGGGGCTCTTGAAGGCAGGAGAGGAAAGAGGCAAGGTGAAGAGTTTTCAAGGGAAATTTTGAGCTCCTGCAGACTCATTTAATCAGGGAAAAATACGGA